>JAWZYV010011188.1:0-20280 GCA_038373885.1 Cheiracanthium punctorium
TCTATTTGAAAGTAATTAATCGGATCTGACAGGGCTAATACAATGAAATCGGTCGTGCGAAGAAATGCGTTTCGAAGACGGATTAAAAATTAAATTAATAAATATAACAAGAGAAGCATCTCCTGAATTTTGCTACCGCGGCCAATGCAAGTTTTGTAGAGAGCTACGAAGTAATTTTTGCCAAATTCGTAATCTAATTCAGCTTGCACTTATGCATTTAAGGAAACAAAACCGCATTATGAGAATGGTTTTCCGTCAGTTTTATACTATTTTATCCCTATATAATCTCGCAGCATGGTAATCTTGATAATTGCTGACATATGATGCCGATGTTTATTCATAACGAAATTTTAACATTATTTTGTTACAAATAATTTAAGTTTGTGGTTTTAAAAACTTGGGGAAATGAATTAATGGATAAATTACGCCAAATCCTAAATTCATATAAGTAATTGCGTAGTAAAATGGAATGAATATTAGAACACAAACTATGCCTTACGTTGAATGGTGTTTTTTTTAACCACTCCACGATGATTGGTCAGATTTAGTTCCCGACTTGGGCTTTGTTATATCGCCCTTTCACGAAAGGTAACGTTGGTCGTCTACGAGAAGGTAGCACACAGCAAAATGACCAACATTTCCTTCCTCAATAGTGGCCAATGCGAGGACAGAAAAAGACTAAAACTGAATATTTCAAAATTATAAAATACCGAAGAATAATCAGATGCTTGAATTGAAGCAAAGAGCCAAATTTAAACAGCAATTTCAATTTTGTATTGCAAAATGAGTTGTTGAAAAATTGCTTAGAAATTAAACTGATCATTATTTTATCTTTGTATAAAGTCAAGTTGAGCTAGGGAAAATTTTCGCACTTAAAGTCTTACGGTATCTATCTCATTCTCTCGAAGCTGAAGATTGAAAAAACCTTCAAAAATTTGTAAAACCTATTCGTACAACGTTTCAAGACATTTTTATGCAATTTTTGTCTAACCAAAATTTCAGTTCAATTCAGTCGACGGTGTAAATTTATGACTTACAATTTGAGAACATTTTACAAATTAAAATTTCAATAGTAATTTTACCTATCAATTAGCAGTTAATAGTTTATGATTGAAATATTAAAACACTGTATTTGCACAATCGATTTTTATAGGGCCCTATGCAAGTAATGTTTTAATATTCCATACCCTTTGAATTCAAATTTCAGAAAAATTAGATCAGAGAATCTTAGAACTTTATACCCAATCAAAAAATTGACTAAAACTACTTCGTTAGACCGATTGAATTGAAATTTTGTTCAGATATGAAGAGATCGAAAGAAATTAAATTTAGTTTTAACAATATTTCCCTAAAAATGTTCAACTCCGAAAGTTTTTAAAAACGTTGGATAAATAACTAAAATTTTGGCCTGGTATTGGACAGCCAAAACTAACAGTTTTTGAAAGCAGGTAGGTCGATTAAACGTAGGGCATAGTTTTGTTCAGATTATTCATTTCATTTTTTTAACATACGACTTCATGAAATTCCGATTTGTTGAAATTTATTCATTAATTTGTGCCCCCCCCCATTTCAGACACAATTTTATTTGTAAAAATTTAGACTTAAGGTTTCGTAATGATTAGTTTTCAGCGTTATGCGTCAGCAATTATTAGCCTCAAACTTGGCAGGCTGCGAGATTGTATTGGGAAAGTGACTTAAACTGATTTAGGACCACTCTCTTTGCCAAATGAACATGTTTTTTTTTACAGCCGATTAGAAATTAAATCCACCTGGAAAATAAATACAGAACTACTTTTGCTTTTACAGTCCGAATTCTGCGAGTCGAAATATCAAAGCAAAAAATTGTTACTGCACAAGTTTGTTAATTTACCAGAAATGTATTTGTACAGAAATTACGAGCCACTTACATCATTTAACCACTAGAAAAGTCGGGTAGAAACACGCCCGGATTGGCCAGGTCGGCTTTTCGGCGATCGCCCCCAGCTCAAGGGGGCTCCGGCGAGGCCCCCCCCAAAATGGATATACTAATTTTGGATTATTTATTTCCTAGTAATCTTACGTCTTTACGCAGTGGTGCAGCGTAGGAACCCAGGAACCTAGGGACTTCAGGGGGAGCCCCGAAGAGTTATGGGGCCCCAAAAAGCTCCAAAATTGTTAAATGTTTTTGGGACGCAAGATTAAATTACAAATATTGCATATTCTAATATTCTATTCACTTTAAACTGATCAGTAAGGGGCCCTTTTCAATCTCTAGCCGCGGGGCCAAAAAGGAGCCAGACCGGGCCTCAGTAAAAGGATAAAGGACGCCAGAAAAGAAAGCTAAAAGGCAATGCTTCTAACTACAGAATTATTTGAACACTTCAAGGTAGTGATACCACAAATTTCTATAAGTTAAATTTTTCCCAAGAGTGATAATTTCGTGCCGCAAACTGATCAAAATTAGATTGCGACAGAGGTGCTTTGCAAAATGGGCAACTACGCGAACTAAGTTGCGAGATTTTTCTCTATGGCAAAACTCTACAGGAGGACTACCTGCAGAGTTCCACTTTCAGTTTTCACTTTACATCTGGAGAAAACTTTCCTAAACTCAGGACAGCTAAACCGACAGCTGAGAGAGAGCCTGCACATTTAAGCCCTTTTCCAATGTTTGAACTGAGCACGCTAGTTTAAGAAACTACAACATTCAAAGCTGTAATCTTCCGGTAATACAAAGTAAAAAGCACGTATTCGAAAATGCAAGATTTATAATTTATTTTTTCGCGGTGAATACCTAAAAGTATTTCTTTGCATTAGCGCTCGCACATTCAAATTAAATTTAACAAATTACTTTTCAACTTATTACCTTTGTGGAATAAGTTTTGTCTTCTTTGGTGGATTAAGGCCGATTGAATGCACTAGGGTCCTGAGCCTATAGGGGGAACACCCTCCGTAGGTTACTTTAAGGAATTCTAGCCCGCATTTACGCGAGTTTTTAATCTGTAGGTTCATTTTCTTTTAAAAATAAGGGATGCAGAAATTCTACAAGTTTCACTATCGCTAAACTAGATCATGGATTGTTTTATAATCTTCCAATCCACACTTTGTGGGAAAATCAGTAAGTTTCCAGAGACATTTATGAAAAATTTACCATGACTCGTGTTTTAATATTAGCCTTCCACAAGATATACTATGAATTGGGTCTTATCTAACAATTGTGCGTGAAGATGGCTGAGCGAGATAGGCCCGTCTTGTGCAGAGCCTGGGTTCGAAACCTTCTGACGCAAGATTTGAATAGCTTTCATTTTAGAAATTTAAAATAATAGTTTCAGCATATTTGATAGGGTTTAATGCCTTATTGCCATGACGCCCTGCGCTTATCGTCGAATAAAATTGAAGATGCCACACAAGACTATTTAACCTTAACGCTAACATCGAAAGTAGACATTTTATCGACTTATGCAAAAGCCACAGTATATAATAAGAGATTCCTTTTGTTTAATATGAGAAGTTAATGTGCCTGTTACACATTCAGAAACTGGTCTTTATCGTAAGATATTCTGATCAAAATTTAACATCCATTGATTTTACATTCAGGCAATACTTATTGATCATCGATTAGACAAATTCTAGTAACTTATCTAACTTTGAAACAAATTTGACAAAACAAACGTGCTGTCATTGGATTCTCTAAAAATTTTATATCCATTGTTTTAGTAAGGAAAGCATGCGAATCTAAACCAAAATTCTAGACATGCGAATTTGTTTCAAACTATCACCAAATCCGATGAGCCTGGGTTCAGGCTACTAAAAGTTTTGAGAGTGGACTCCGTGGCTCAATAGAACATAAGTTAATTTACATCCCTCTCCCTTATAGAAATTTAATCAGGATATTGTCAGGAATCGGAGCCAAAGCTTTAGCCTGGATTTGTTTCAATCCTGTGTCTAAATGGGTTATTTAAATTGAGCTTAGCACGAGAGTCACATCTACTGAAATAAACATTTATAATCGATTAAATTGAGCACTTATTTATAACCAGTGTAACTTCAAGAGTTCCTGGATAAACCAGATCAGCTTTGAAGATTGCAGCCGTCTGTTCAAGGTGATGAAGTATGCATACTGCGAAGTCTTTAGAACTAGCAGTAACTAAGCAGGGAGCTCGCAAATTGAAATACGAGACAGGAATCCGAGCTTGCAAGAATTGATCCAAGTACTTCGTTCAACTGCTTCGATCATGCCTATTTTTATCCAGACAGAAGGGTAACCAAGCAGGTGTACCTACAATATGGTAAAAGTTTACTTTGCTTGAAAGAGAAAGCACATTTACAGCATTATATTCACAATATTGTAAATATTACTTGTGCAATTTTGATGAACTGTTAATTACTGAACTTAAATTCAATATCATAGGTTAAGATAGCTATTTTTTGTTCAATAAAGAAATCTCATTTCTAGAAATAAATTCATTTGCATTCAAAATATGCATTATAAGTACAGAAATATTACATTAGCTTTATAAAACCCCAATTTTAAGTGAATTGCAGCCCGTAACAGCGCACAAGTAGTATTTAGAAAGTTGTGAATTTAGAAATTGCGATAAGCAGAATAAGTATCGAAACCCCTACATGCTGGGACACTGAAATTTCACTATGAGGTACATAACTGATATCAAATACTTTGTATGCTATAACTTAAATTTAATGAAACTAACATTCAACTTAACCCACTACCCTTCTATTTTACTACCTCTTTCACATTACTTTAACAGCGATTTCAACCATTTAATACTTGGAGTTCATGTCAATCTATTAAGCATTACATTAAAATCCAGAGAGATTTCTTTTCAAAATTAAATTTGATTGAGAAAACGTAAAAATTAGCTAGTACTGTTTAAAACCATCCTGCCGAATAATACTTAAATGTACCGTGCTGAAGTGTTACTTAGACCTAAACAATAATGGTATTAGCTTTATAAAACCCGAATTTTAAGTGAATTGCAGCCCGTAACAGCGCACATTGCACCAGTAGTATTTAGAAAGTTGTGAATTTAGAAATTGCGATAAGCAGAATAATTAGTGAAACCCCTACATGCTGGGACACTGAAATTTCACAATGAGATACATAATTGATATCAAATACTTTCTATGCTATAACTTAAAATTAATGAAACGAACATGCAACTTAACCCACTACCCTTCAATTTTACTACCTCTTTCACATTAACATTACTTTAACAGCAATTTCAACCATTTAATACGTGGCGTTGATGTCAATCTATTAAACATCACATTAAAAGGCAGAGATATTTCTTTTCAAAATTAAATTTGTTTGAGAAAACGCAGAAATTAGTACTGTTCAAAACCATCCCGCCGAATAAAAAAGGCTTTTAAATGTACTGTTCTGAAATGTTACTTATACCTAAAAAAATAATGGTAACACGATACTAGATTAGATATTTGATAAACCTTCACGAGACAGTTAAAGCATTTCATTTTCTAAATCAAGCTTTATTGGTTAAACTTCTAAAAGAGAGGGTGCTGCTGCTTTGATACTGCATTATCGATAAGTAGTGGGCTCAATAAAGAACCTTGCAAAGAAAAGCCCTTATAAAGCAGTATTTTTATGCATACTACAACATTCACAACAGCCTCAGCTGTGAATACTTTAATTACTCAATTTAACAATACACATGGGGTCGAAACACCTAAAATTTTTTTTATATTGCCGAATAAACAATAAATCCCTAGGGCTGGTGAGAGGGGAGTTAGAAATCCAATATAGTTGAACGTTAAGACTGATAGGTAAACAGTATTTTCAAGGTTTGTTTCAACAATTTACATTTTTAACAAGAGTATTTAGATGTAAGTTATATAATTTAGCATTCGCTTAATTTTCTTAAAAAATAGAGATACTGTTAATAAGATTAAATATCAGAATTAATGTTTCTCTAACCGTAGAAATAACGCTTCACATTTCAATTCGTTACTTAAAAAAAAAAAAACCAAGTTAAATAAGGTTCTTTCACAGAAAAATTAATCGTTCCACATACTATGAAATATTATCCAATTTAAGTTGAACATTATGCTTTCGAGGAACAGTTTAAAACTACTGTCAAATACTTATTTCCTGTTTATATGGCATTAATTTAAGTTTCTTCATTTTAAAATAATCTCTTAAAACGCATTCAGCTTAGATGACTAAATGCATCCATTTTCAACATATATTTCGAATCACGAGCTTCTAGGTATAAGGTTATGGGAGTAGATTGTCAATGACGCGCTTACAAACTCACCTTGAAAAGAGGTCACCTTGAATGCTCATATGAAAGTTCAATGTTCATTGCGACAAAGTATAGAGACTGCGAACCGTCTTTAACAACTGCCAGTAACTAAGCAGGGAACACCCAGATTGAAGAACCAGCATCAGATTGATCAATTTCTTGCCAGCTCAGGTTCCCAAGAATGTTAGTTCAGCTACTTCGATCATTACGATTGCATCCAGTCAGCAGGGTAACGAAGCAGTGCTCATAAGCCTAAAATATAAGATGGCAAAAATTAACTGCTTGAAACAAAGCACATTTAGAGACTGAAAATTTTGGTAGAGAAAGCTTCAAAAACTTAATTTCGACCGTTTCTTATTTCGCAACCATGATTCATCGTCTTATGCCCACCCCTTTCAACTTTCGAACATTTTCCTTGGTCATTTTATGCTAGTCGTTTATTTGCTTTATACTCTACATAAACTATTTCATGCGTTTTTAAGATCCATGAGATGTATAATTTTATTTATTCAGACATCAGAGAAACTAAGAGCTTCAATAAGACATAAAATGGAATCCGCGTCACTTCAATTTGTATAAAATTTTGTGACGTAAAGTTGTTGAAACATGGTCTGCAATAAATATATTAGAGTACTAGGCTTTATTGCAAAACTTAAATATATTTGCAGCCAGCAATCAAACCTAAAAATTCGACAGTTTGGCGTTATGGCATTACAATATAAAACAGGGCTATTCATCTAAAATCTGTATTATTCAGAAAAACTTCCTATAGAAAAATTGATATTCCTATATTTACAATCCGACATTCTTAACGGAAACTTAACCGAGAAGGGGTGCAGGAGCCGTTAAAAAAAAAAAAAAAAAAAAAAAAAAAAAAAAAACCCGAAAGTGTGATTGTTAGTGTTAATAAAATCCTGCAGATAATTTAAATCAGATAACTCAATGTAAATTATCCAACTAAAAATGCTAATAGTAAAGAAGTTTCAAACCTTTCCTAAAGTGGCCAGTCAGCTAAGTTAGACTTCCTGGTAAACACCTTCAGAAGAAATTCTATCCGATAACCACAATCCTTTCATAATCGTACTGGAAAGCACGTCTTTTAGGTGACGATCATTCGTTTGCCGATCCGCTTGACGGATACACTCGTTTGAGAAATGGAATCAACTTTAGGGTACGGTCACAGCAACATCAGTCCATTTCAAAGTTCCTTGAAGGAGACGTAGTTGCCACACAAATATCAACAGCAGTACAAAGGAGATTCATTAGAAGTAAATCTAAAACTAAAAAGGCAAGTTGTTAGGGAATTTAAAAAACTACATCTGGCATGTGTTGTGATAACCACAACTGTCTTTCAAACACTTACTGGAAACTACGACTTTTAACCCTTTGAGGCGCAACCCTTTCCCAATGCTGAAAAAAAGGGCAGCCGTTGCCATCGCTCGACTTAACGACCAGCAAGAGGGCGGATGATCGAAACGTTCATTGGCTGCTCGGCACAGCTACGTCAAAAAAGGGTCTAGATCTGTGGAACGCGATGAATGTTTCGGTCGTCCGCCCTCTTGCTGGTCGTTAAGTCGAGCGATGGCAAAGGCTCTTTTCAGCATTGGGCCATGTATGCAGCTGTTCTCGCATTCATCCATTTTTCAGCAGATGTCAGTGCAGTTAAAAATAATGGAATTTTTTTTACGGAAATGACGCGCTAAAGATTAAAGGATTCTCGTGGAGCTCTGTCACCCGCAACTATTTTTTATAGAAATCCAATCTATTCTTCGTGACTGGCAACAGTCAAAACGTCCGAGTTGGATGTTCCTAGAGCGGGAACACTGCGCGTTGAAGGGTTAAGTCATGCGAGTACTTTTATTGGCTAGTTTTATATAAACCAAAATATTCAGTTTATAAGGAATAAAAATTTTTCATCGGTTAACAGTGCACATATTCTATCTTCAGCCAATCATATATAATCAGATAACTGAATTTGAATAATCAAAATAACAATGCCAATAGTAAAGAAATTGCAAACCTTTCTGTAGTGCCAGATTGCGAATTTGGACTTCGTGATGCAGTTGAAAGACCTTCAGAAGAAATTTCATCTGGTGATGACCACGATTCTCTTACTCATTCGGACTGGAAACCACGTCTTTTAGGTGACGATCTTTCGGTCGCGGTTCAGCTTGACGACGACACGAACCACAGAAGTCTTGCTCAACTTGAAGACAAATAACATGACTGCGAATAGAAGTTCCTTGAAGGCCAGGTAGTTGAATCTGAAACTATCGTATTTAATCAGATAACGCAATGTAAATTATCAAACTGAAAATGCTAATAGCAAAGAAGGTCTCAAACCTTTCCTAAAGGGCCAGTCAGCGAAGCTAGACTTCGTGGTGAACACCTTCAGAAGGAATTTCATCAGATAACCACAATTCTCTTTCATAGTCGTACTGGAAACCACGTCTTTTAGGTGGCTATCATTCGTTTGCCGATCCGCTTGACGGTTACACTCGTTTCAGAAGTGTGATCCACTGGAGGGTACGGTCACAGCAACATCAGTCCATTTCAAAGTTCCTTGAAGGCGACGTAGTTACCACAGAAGTAGCAACAATAGCTCAGAGGAGATGTCTAGTCAGTGGGAATAAATCAAACTAAGAAGGCGTAAGTTACTAGGGAATTATAAGAAACAGCATCTGGCATGGCTTGCGCCAAGTGCCTTGGCATTACATCGGATGATAGCCACAATTCCCTTTCATACACTTACTGCAAAAATAGTTTTAGGTGACGATATTCCATTCGCCGATCAGCTTGACGACGAAACGTATCATAGAAGTCTTTATCAACGTGAAGGCAAGCAACATTAATCGAGTTCAAAGTTCCCTGAAGGACGGGAAGTTAAATCTGAAACTACTGGAAACCAATAGTAAAGAAGCTTCGAAGCATAAGGCCTAGAGAAACATCACCTGGGATGTGTTGTACGTAATAAGTGGCATTCATTATACAAGACTAAGTTTCATGCTTGCAGTTCATACACGGTTTAACAAGCATTTCATGCCCTGCGACTTCGGCAAGTCCATGACAAGTATTCGAACAGAACTGGGCTGTTAACAGCCTTTGAAACACTGAAGAGTACATCAAAGGGCAACTTGGTGAAAAAATATTTTCATTTTACTTCGCAGATTATGCTCTAACTCACGTGCATTATGACGCTTCCAACTTTAAAGGAACAGAATTTTTCCGAAATTAACTCTAGGAAGAACATCATTACAAGTGACTAAACTTTATCTGAATTTTATCATTTAGTAATGTATCAAATCTTATTCAAGCCTCGAGACACTTAAACAATTCTTAATAACAATATCTTGATCAATAAAAACTACATTTGGAAATACTGTTAAGGTAAAACAAGTTTATGGACGGGACATTTGTACATTCATGGTCTCTGCCAAAATTTTATGAAATCTAAAGAAGCATTGTTCTTATTCTTTCACTGCTATACTTCAAAACTGCACATTTCAGTCGCATCTTCCTATATGAATTTCCTTAGTACAATGTGCATGAAATTTACATCTTTAACACTTAGTTACTCTATCTTTTTGAATTCAGAGTGAAAATCAAAATCCAGTCATCTGAAATTACTGCTCATTTCTCAATTTTTATTCATGATCAGAAAAATTCCAGTCATTTAAGTAATCAAGATTATACTGCTTATTAACAAACTAATCAGTTTTATGCACGACAGGTTATTCAAAAGCCAATGATTAACGAAATCTACTCAAATCTGCTAACTGCCAACATGGCTCCAACTTTAACAGTTTGTATCTGCTTTTCAAACATCCAGACCAACTTCGGTTCCGATCCTAAATTAATGAATTGGGAATAGAATACATCCCAGATATTTAGAGGCATCGTGCTTCCTAAACCCCTGATCTACTTAATGCAGTTTTAACCAGAAAAAGTTCATTTTGTTACTAATATTTTGAATATGAGCATCTTCTATCTTAGGTAAATCTTAAAATTTAAAGTGAAACAGGATTTGATAATTTTGCTACCTCTGCTACTTGAAGGAAAAATAACTCCAGCTGAAACTCAAGCGTTTAACTTTAAAAATACTAAGAATGTTTATGAATGACAGACAACTTCAATAAAAGCCATATTCACTAGAATGCTAGGAGCTTTTATACAAGATTTTAATTTTATTACTTCAAACAGTTTAGTTTTCAGACAACTTATCAACAAATTAACGTGTAATTGAGTGTAATTTTTTTGTCAACTAGTCTGTAGTAAATTCGGTCATCTGATCATCGCAATTTAACATTTTAAAAACTAATCTCATTTACTAAATTTTTAAAAACTGAAATTTAAATATGTTTACACTTAGAAACCACATTCCTCATTTTTTTTTTTTTTTTTTTGCCTGCAATCGTTCCGGTATCAGCACATTAAATAGAAATTCGCATTGTGTGGACAATCGGAGCAAGCGATATTGTGTAGTTTGACAAGCTAGAGTAGTATAGTGCTTTGAATTTATTACTAATACCACGAATTAATCATAATTAACTAATTTTAGCGAACCAGATAATGTTATGCTTCAAATTTTGAAAAACAAAGTAAATTATAATTTTCAGATACTCGATTTTCATACTTACTGTTTTTCTCAAGTATTGTACTAGACTAAACTATATTCAATGAACCTACAACATTGAAACTCAATTCCTAACAAGTTTTGCAGGCGCATCGAGATGTCTTAGCGAGATTTAACGTCTAGTTTTAGTAGAGATCGCGACTTCAAATCCATCTCCTGCCAGGATGTGCTGTGTCACGGAAAAGCTACACGAGAGCTATCTGCATCAGGGAGGACTAAGGGGATTCTAAGGCATAATCACGTTACATCTGAAGAAAACTCGACGAGACCTCTAGACAGATAAACGGCCGCGAGGTAGGCCAGAACCCTGGATTTCCATTTGAGGCCGTCTACCACGTTCAGTGTCTTATCCACTAGGCCATGGTTATGTCCATCTCCTCCCAAGATTTTACTTTAGCTCAGTAAAACAACCGTATGCCTTTAGCGAATTTATATTTAGCTACTTTTCAGGCAATTTTAAATAACTAATTTAACTCCCTGGCTCTTGGGTCAGTCAAATTTTATGGTGTTCATTCGTTAACTTTGCAATCTCCAGTAAACTGATATTTTGAAATCTAAGAATCTCATAGTGCAACACTTACATTCAAATGTGGCATGAGTAGTGCTGGTACAAAAGAGCTCAAAACTTTCAGACCCTACGTCTACAATAGAGGACAAATTGCCAATAGAGCACTTGTCCTGTACGTCAGTCATTGGCACAGGAAGAAAGAGCCATTTTCTCGAACATTTAATTGGTAATTTTTAATTAAATTTACTCCTATCAAAAGAAAACTTGTCTATTTGAAAGTAATTAATCGGATCTGAAAGGGCTAATACACTGAAATTTGCCGTGCGAAGAAATGCTATTCTTGACTTGAATTTTTACTGAAGCGAAGCATCTCCTGAATTTTGTACCGCGTGGAAGCTCTATAGAGAGCAAGCAGTACGAAGTCATTTTTGCCAAATTCTTAATCTCCAATTTAGCTTAAATTTGCACTTGCGCATTTGAGCAAACAAAACAGCATTATGAAAATGGCTTTCTGTCATTTTATACAATTTATCCCTATATAATCTCACAGCCTGGACATCTGGTGAAGCTGATGATTGCTGACATATGATGCCGATGTCTATTCATAACGAAATTTTAACAGTAATTTTTTTACAAATAATTTAACTTTGTGGTTTTATAAAAACTTTGAGTACGAATTAATGGATAAATTGTGCCAAATCTTATAAATTCATAGAAGTAACTACTTAGGAAAATGAAATGAATATTCGAACCAAAACCATGCCTAAGTTTTATTATCAGCGCACCACTCCACGATGATTGGTCAAATTTAACTCCCGGCTTGGGCTTTGTTAAGTTGTCCTTTCACTGAAGGTAACGTTGGCCGTTTACTAGATGGTACCGCACATCTAAGTGGCCAACATTTCCTTGGTTAATGCGTGGCTAGAAAAAAAAAAACTAAAATTGAACATTTCAAAATGATAAAATACCGAAGAGTATTCAGTTGCTCAGAAATTAAAGCAAAAAGAACCCATTTAAGCCGATGTTTCAATTTTGTATTGCAAAAAGTATTTTAAATCTTATTGGAAAGTGAAAGCAGAGCTTTAAGTATAAAAGTTTAAAGTTTTCTAAGTATAAAGGTCAAGTTGAGCTAGGGAATGTATTCGTGGTTAAGAATTTTACGGTATCGCAAACTCTTTCAAAGCTGAAAATTGAAAAATAGCTACAACATTTGTAAAAAACTTATTCGTAAAACCTTTAAAACCAGATAGTCTTTTACATAATTTTTTGTCTAACCAAAATTTCAGTTCAATTCAGTCGACAATGTGAATTTATACTTCACAATTTCAGAACATTTAACATTAAAAGTTTAATAGTAAATTTACCTAGCAGTTAATTGATAATTGAAATATTAAAACATTGTATTTGCACAATCGATTTTTATAGGGCCCTATGCAAGTGGATGTTTTAATATTCCATAGCCTTTGAAGTCAAATTTCAGAAAAAATAGAGCTTTAAATGCCAAATCTGACAATTCTACAAAAACTACTCCGTCAGACCGATTGATCTGAAATCTTGCTCAGATTTGAAGAGGTCGAAAGACTAAAAAATTTAGTTTACGATTTTTCATTCAATTTTTAACTCTGAAAGTTTCTAAACTCCGTTAGGTAAATCAGCTAAACCTTTTTAGGCAGCTAATAGATTACCAGGACAGTGAAAACATTTTTTGAAAACTCAGTTTTCCGGTTCAACATAGGGCATCGTTTTGTTCCGAATATTCATTTCATTTTCTAGCATATTTTCATGAAATTCTAATTTGGGCCAACAAATGAATGGATAAATTGAGCCAATTTTTTAGAAACCCAAATCTATTTGTAAAAATTAAAATTTCATAATGATTAGACATCGGTGTGTGTATCAGCAATAAGCAAATATTGCAGGATACGAGATTACATAGGGATAAAATAGTTTAAAATTGATATAGAACCATTCTCTTGGCCAAATGAACATTTTGCAGCTGACTAGAAATTAAATCCATCCCTAGAAAATATTTAAACGTGAAATTATTCTTTTACATCCCGAATCGCGCAAGTCGAAATATCAAAACCAAATACTGTTATCGCACAAATTGTGCTGAACAAATTTATACGAAATGTTTCTGAAACAAAATTTCTAACCTCTCATTGAATTACTATAATAGCCAGGCAGAAGTACGAGAAACTAGAAAACAAAAAGGTAAAGAGCAATGCTCTTCACTACAGAATTACTTTAACACTTCAAAATGGTCATACCTTACATGTTATTAAGAGCTACATTTTCCTTTCCAACAGTGATCATTTCGTGCCGCACTGATCAACATTCGATGGCGAACTTGACTTCGCAACATGTGCAACTACGCAAGCTAAGCATTCTGCTTTTGGTTACGGCAAAAAGCTACAGGAATACTACCTGCGTAAGTGGGGGGATGAATTTTGTGGAAGAAGGGTTTCTAAAGCGTTTTCACTTTACATCTGGAGGAAACCACCCTAAACTCGGGACAGCGAAATAGACAGCCGGGCGAGAGACCAAAACCCTAGACCTGCGCACTTGAGCCATCTTCTAATGGATCTTTTAGACACCAGTCGTTTTTAGCCACTGACAACTATGTAGGCGGGCCAATGGCAGAATCTGTGCTGAGCACGCTAGTATTTCTAATAACTGTAGTTTTGAAAGGGAGCATCTAACGGTAGGATAAAGCCCGTATTCGCAAATTCAAAATATTTAACTTACTCTTTCGCGAGGAATACCGAACTGTACATCTTTGCATTTGCGCTCGCAAATTCAACTTAAATTTAATAAATAACTTTTTAACTTACTACCTTTGTGAAATAAGTTTTTAATCTTTTTACTTTCCGAACATGTACCCTGTAAGGAAAGTATTGTCATCATGAAAAAATTAGACTTCGAGATTTTGGTGTATTAACACGTTTTGAGGTCTTCTGAATTCATTTATGGTATTTTTACGAGATGTGTGTAAGTGAACACGATAGCTCCTAAACGGGGCATTCGATCGAGCTCCAATTAGGTATATATGTTATAAACCACCATCTTAAGACCATCATTGATTTGGGTGTGTACAGGACTTGGTTTTTCTACAGGGCTACGACAAAGATTTCTTTTACATTACGGTATGGGAAGAAATTCTTGAAAGTGCGCAAGCGTTTAAACGGTGCATTCGATTGAGCTTCAATTTGGTATATATGCTTGAATGATTCATCGTCTAAAATTTAAATGCTTGGTCAGGATCTTAATCGTAAGTGTTCGGACAGTCGAGTGGAGTCACTTGAGATTTTTTTTGTGGATTAAAGCCGACTGACTGCACTAGGGTCCTAGGCCTATAGATTGAATGTCCTCCGTAGGGGACTTTCTAAGGGATCCTAGCCCGTATTTAAGCGAGTTTTCAATCTGGAGGTTCAGCTTTTGAAAAATAAGGGATGCAGAAATTCAAGTTTCACTATCACTTCACTAGATTATGGATTTTTTTAATCTTCCAATCCACCCATTTTGAAAAATTAGCGTAGGTTTCCGGATACAATTATGAAAATTATGCCATAACTCATGTTTCAATATTAGCCTCCCATAACGGATGTGGTATGGATTGGCTCTTGTCTAACAACTGTGCTGGAAGATGGCTGAGCGAGATTTGGCCCGTCTTGTGTGTAGAGCATGGGTTCGAACCCTTCTGACACAAGATTTGCCTCGAGTTCATTTTAGCAATTTAAAAGATTAACTTCAACATCTTTGATAGGGTTGAACGCCTTATTGCCAACTAGCTTGATGCTTTGAGCTTATCGCCGAATAAAATGGAAGATGCCGCACAAGACAAATATGCTAATGTGCCCGTCACGCATTCATAAATTGTGCTCTTAAGACGTTCTGATCGAAATTTAACATCGATTGATTTTACATTGAGGCAATACTTATTGATCATCTATTACACAAATACAAATAACTTATCCATCTTTGAAACAAATTTGACAAAAACCAATGCATTGTCATTAGATGCTCTTTAAAGCTAAAAATTTTATACCCATTGTTTTTTCAAGGAAAACGTGAATCCTACCAAAATTCTAGACATGCCTTTATGTCTCAAACTCACTCAAATCTGTTAAGATTGGGTTCAGGATAGTGTGTACGTTTAGAGAGTGGATTCTGTGCCTGAATAGAACAGAAGTTAATTCAACTCCCTCTATGAAAATTTACGCAGGATATGACCAGGATTAGGAGCCAAAGCACAGCCTGGATTTATGTTTAAATCACATGTCTAGAAACGGCTCATTTAAATTAAGCGCACATGAGCGATAAAATGTAACATTCATAATCTATTAAACATAAACAATGTACTGGTTATAAATAAGTGTTAACTGCATAAAAGTTACTGATAAACTGGATCAGATTTGAGACTGCAGCAGTCTTTCAAAGGCCCTAAAGAAGGGATTAACACTAGATCACTGAAGTTAACACAAAGTTGCCAGAAACACTGGGCTGTATGCTGAAGGGGCTTCATCCAAAATGGAACAAGGCATCAGGATGATCCGGCTTGGAGAGGTCCACAACGCGTGCGTAGCTCGAGAATTACAATAACATTCCATAGATCCATTTCGTATGTACCATCGTCTTGGTTATAGATATCCTTTCAAATATCTCTGATGTAGACCTACAATACAAGAAAATAATTTAGTTTCTTTGCCTTTGGCTCCCCAAACACAGTATGCAATGACAGTGGTAAAAACTGCTAGTCTCAAGGCCGTACCCAGGGGGGACCAGGGGGTCCGGTCCTCCTCGAAATTTAAAATTTTGTTAACCAAATAAAAATGAAGCCATTGTGAAAAATTTAGCCTTTTTCACCTCTTGGTCCCCCCCCCCCCCGAAATTTTTTTCTGGGTACGGCCCTGGCTAGTCTAGATGGACCTTGCTTCATAACTTCTGAAGAACGCCAAAACTACTTGACAATTTGAGCATCTTCGTAAAATTTCACTTATGTAAATAGCAAGCTCCGATTTTAATCAGCCCAACTTTAACTGAGCGGAATTTTGAGCTTTTTTTCCCAGAGTTCTTAAGAACAGTCTACTTTCTAGTCATTTCGATCTTTTGTATTGCAATAACGCATTTTAAAAATGGTGCAAGTTATGCAAAATACTCTAAATTTACTGGCACAACTTTCAGATAAACAATTCAAAAGGATTTTGCTATAATTTCTATTTAGAGACTTTACCAAATTAATTTTCTTATAACCAATAAGTTCGGAATTTTTCTGTACAATTTTAGTAGAGGTCTCTTCGAACAATCGGTTATTGTAACAGTGACCTACGAAAAACATCAGTTTTCCAACAATCCATTTTGCGACTGATTAAGGAAACATGTTTGAGTTCACTTGATACAAAAGCTTCCATCGGGAAGTTAACACTCATTCCACTTAAACTAAGCCTACATCAAAAGGCAGAGACACGATGATTTTTCGTACGTCAGTATTTCACTTTAATAAAACTACTGAAGCTAATACGAAATTGGGCAGGATCATTTAACATTACGGTCTATATTGGACAGCGTTTTCCGAAATTCGCAACCTGTATTAGTGGAGGGGGCTATTCGGGTGGGAGCCAAAAATTTATTTCGCTAAATTTAGAACTATTCTAAATTCCCCGAGAAATACAACTCCTAATATTCAATTTCAGGGCATTTTTTATAACCATCCTCTAAGGATAAACCGGGCCTCCCCTCCTTTTTCAATCCTTTTTGAAAGAAATTATTGAGTTCTTGCTTCAAACTTTACAATGAATCCTATGATTATGCACCGCTATTCTGTAATTAAATGCATTCAACATTTTAAATGTTTAGAAACACTACTTTCCGTTAACCCTTTGAGGCGCAACCCTTTCCCAATGTTGAAAAAAGGGCAGCCGTTGCCATCGCTCGAATTAACGACCCGCAAGAGGGCGGACGATCGAAACGTTCATCGCGCGCCACAGATCGAGAGACCCTTTTTTGGACGCAACTGGCTGTGCGGCACAGCCAGCTGCGTCGAAAAAGGGTCTCTCGATCTGTGGCACGCGATGAACGTTTTCGATCGTCCGCCCTCTTGCGGGTCGTTCAGTCGAGCGATGGCAACGGTTGCCCTTTCTTCAGCATGGGGCCATCTATCCAGCTGTTCTCGCATGCTTCCATTTTTCAGCAGATGTCAGTGCTGTTAAAAATAATCGGGACCATTTTTTGACGGAAAAATGACGTGCTCAAAAGTAAAGCATTCTCGTGGAGCTATGTCACCCGAAACTATTTTTATGGAAATCCAATCTATTCTTCGTGACTGGCAACAGTCCAAACGTCAGAGTTGGGTGTTCCCAGAGCGGGAACACTGCGCTTTAAAGGGTTAAACACATTACACAAAAAAACAGCTTACTGAATGGTGTGCAAAAGGTGTGGCGAGAAGAAAAATTTCAAGAAATGTTTGGTTGCCAGACTCAATTCATTTTAAAAAAGCGTGTCTTGTCAATGTCAGTGTAAGACACCTGAAAACAGTGGTATAGCCAATCTATCATTGCAACCTCAAAAACACCCTATACAGGGTATCCCAAAAAGGTGGTACATTAGATACAAGTGGACAATGTGAATTGAAAGAATATTCCTAATAAGATCGGAAACAGGACGCCTTTAAAGAAAATTCATCTCGTTCATTTTCAAAATATTTAACTTTAGCTTTGTATGTGACCGCCGTACAAGAAAAATCCAAATTAGTAAAATGTGCCCCCTATACAAACGCCCTGACAAAATTTCAGTCTTAAACATAGAAAGTTTCAGAGATTAAAAAAAAGACGATCGGGGTTTATATATGAATTCGAATTAACTAGAACTCCACTCTTATTACTAGAGTGGAGAAAATGATTTCTTTCCTATTTTCTGAATCATCCCTGAAATGCGATCATTCGACGTCATTTTCCTTCGAGAGCCATTGAAAAGTGGTTCATGTCTACCTTTTTTAATCTTCCTATCTCCTACACTTTAAAATATAATTCTCAAATTTTGTACATTACTCTGAATGTGTACGGGGCACATTTTACTAGCTGGGATTTTTATACGGTCGTATAGAAATCTGAAGTAAGTTTTTGAAAATTAAGGAGAGGCATTCTAAACGGGATCTTATATCGGACCTTATTTTGAACTTCAATTTAAATTGCCAACTTATATCTAAAAAAATTATAGCCCATTACCACCTTTTGGGGGCACCCTGTCAAAATAGTTTTCTACATGAGTACATAAACGGCACAGTTTCCTAATATTTAGGATCACCCTCTACCTTCATAAAAATGCAGCCAATCATTACAATTTTTTATAGTTAAATTAAAAATCTGGTTATAAGGTTTTCTGAAAGTCTAAACGACTTCTGTCTAGTTACTTTGAAATTAATTATTTTACACTATCGCTCCTGACGATGTCGCGTCTGAAACAGACGTCTGTTAATCCTTTGAGGCGCAACCCTTTCCCAATGCTGAAAAAAGAGCAGCCGTTGCCATCGCCCGACTGAACGACCCGTAAGAGGGCGGACGATCGAAACGTTCATCGCGTGCCACAGATCGAGAAACCCTTTTTACTTCCTTGTACGTAGTATAAGGAAGTAATGTGATCCCGAAAAATTTTGGGGGCCAAATTTCGACATAAAAACCGATTTTGACTACCTCTAAACTTAATTTAAAAATTTTTTTCGATGCATCTCATCGTAGGCTAGCATGCACGATCCTATTAACGCGTCTGCAACTCATTTTGACCAGTGGCGAGTCTACTGTGGCCAGTTTTTCCATGCCGTCTGTACGTACGTATGCATGTAACTCGCATATCTCAAAAACTATTGGTCGTAGAATGTTGAGATTTGATATTTAGGATTGTTCTATGATCTAGTTGTGCAACTCCCTTTTGGTGGCAATCGAATGGATAGTTTATGTACAGGACCGCCCAAAAGATTCGAAATACATTACGCTCTATGGGCCGAAATTCATTAAACTCGCCTAACTCAAAAGCTATTAGGCGTAGAATGTCGAAACTTCATATTTTGGATAGTTGTAACATCTGGTTGTGCACCTCCCCTTTCGATTCCATTCGACTGGATAGTTTATCTACAGGACTGCCCAAAACATTCGAAATACATTACACTCAATGGGCCGAAATTCATTAAACTCGCATATCTCAAAAACTGTTTGGCGTTGAATGTTGAAACTTTATATTTAGGATTGTTTGTAACATCTAGTTGTGCACCTCCCCTTTCGGTTCCATTCGACTGAATAGTTTATCTACAGGACCGCCCAAAAGATTCGAAATACATTACGCTCTATGGGCCGAAATTCATCAAAGCGTTTTTTTAGAGGTATTTGGCTATTTTCAAACGACTCAGAAGTGATATATGCTGTAAAGAATTAGAAAATGAATTTCTCCATTAAAAAAAGTGTCTTTATCATTTATAGTTCTGCTACAGGAACACTCAAAAGATTTCCAATACATTACGGTCAATAGCAATTTTAGGGGCATTCATCCATTTCAAGCACAATACCGTCCTAACCACATAAGTTAGGTAATGGTCCGACCACGGTCACGTGCCTCCCCTCAAGAACTATGCCAAAAGTCGCCAAGCTTGGCGACTTTTGGTGTACGTGGTGTGCATATTTAACTCTCAAATCTCAAAAACTATTATGAAATTTCATATATAAGAATGTTGTAGCATCTAGTTGTGCATCTCTATTTTTGGTTCCAATCTACTGGAGAGTTTATTTACAGGACCACCGAAAAGAATTTCAGTACCTTAATGTCTATGGACATCTTTCATTATAATACAACTGTAGACAGTCATTGTTTGGTACATGGCCAAAATCTCGCCGTCT
>JAWZYV010011190.1:0-11050 GCA_038373885.1 Cheiracanthium punctorium
AACACAAAAAAGAATAATTGGGGACAGTATTGAAGCGAAAATCCCATATCAAAGCAATTTGGAATAAAATTATCCCTGAATCACAGTAACCTGTGCGTAATAACAAACATCAAACTAATAGTGACAAAATAAATATTAAACACATTACTTACTATTGGTGAGTTAAATTTGCAAATTATTACAATCAATTAAAAAATAGAAAATATTCAGGACTTGTAATATATTTTAGGTACATCAAAAATTGAGTAAAAAATAAAGTGATAACTTTGCAATAAAAACTTTTCATGCACAGCAAGTAAAATATCATCAAATAACAACATTCTTAGCAAAGATCACATCTATATGTGGAAGATAAACAAAAGAAATAAATAATTAAACGGAAGTTTGAAAATACTTTTCATATCCAGTCTGGTAAATTACAAGGATTCAATGCTCAGAAGTGTAGCTAGAGGGGGACATTTGTCCCAGGGCATAGGATCCAAAAGGCACCAATTTGTATATAAAACTTTTTCCAGCGCATTTTGGTAAACAGGAAGTGATGCAAATTTGTTCTCGGGCACTGAAAATTCTTGCTACACCTCTGAGTACTGACCCCAATTAATAACCTAGATCTTCTTGAAGTCAGTTAAAAACTAGACTAAAGATATTTTTGAGTAATATTCAAATATACATATGACAACATGTGAACACTGACAAGGTTATTGCACTTTGTTAATACTGCAGGCTTAAAAAATCTGAATTTACTAAGGAAGTAAAGTTTACATTTACATATTGTATTAGTAAAATTAAAAAATAATATATTTCATCTGTTTTTACCACTAATGGTGGTACATGTAATATGGTGTCAAAACTGGTAGGCTAGTTTTCGATTTGGTTTGTACCAAAGTACAGATATGAGATTAACAAAAAAGGAAAAAAAGTCTGAAAGAATGTCCAAACAACTTTTGAGCAATTATACTTATGAATTTCAAGAGCAATAAATATTTTAATTTTTATTGATACTAAATCTATCTTACTTATATACAATTTTGCCTTACTGAAAAATCAGAAAATTTTTGAAAAAAATGAAAAAACTGAATTCTTTATAAACATTGAAAAAGGTCTGAATATTAAACTAAATTCTTAAATCTCATCTCTGAAAGTAGCATTTTACAGTTTACATTTTAAACAACAACAGCAGTGACAACATTAATAATAATAATAATAATAATAATAATAAAAGTTACAGGAGTTTCAAGGTTTTACTTACAACATATTTTTAAGAGGTAGTGAGGGTGCAGAGTAAAAAAATTAATCTGAAGGGACTAAAAATTGATTTTTATACTTTATTTCATTGTTACTTCATAAAATGTTGCAAATAAGACTTGATTTTGCAAGCAATTTATTAACTTGGTGTCAAATATGCAACTTGACATAAAAAATTTACATATAATAGAGATTAAATAAATGACAGAATATAGCATAACATAAAATGATATACTAAAGAGTTGCCTGGGTCAAATGCTTTAATAAAGAATACCACATTGAATTTTACTGTATAAATATTTATTGTTTTACTCATTGATGTAACTTTACCAAAAGTTATACTTTTTTTCTTTTAAGAACAGCCCTAATAACTTTCTCAATTTACATGAAATTTATAAAATTTAATACATAGTCACTAACTGCCCCAAAGTAACATCACTTTAGGGAAAAAAAACTAAAAAAAAAAAACATATAAATCAATTTGGAAAATAAGAAAAAAATAAACTAAACAAAAAAGTAAACATCTCAAAAAAAAAAAAAAAAAAGTTATTGACAATTATGAAATTATGCGATACAAGCTTTGAAAAAATTAGACCGCAGAGATCAAAAGTATGCAGACTTTGAACTAGTAATTAAGAACATTTAAAGAATAAATAAACAAATAAAACAAAAATATGAATACCACTTATAATGCCAATAGTTTCTTCTCTTTTACAGCATGCCACTGACAAAAATTCAATGGTTTTCCACAGGACCAGTTCAGAGTACTAGAAAATAAAAAGATAATAAAGTGATAAACAGCCAAAATCAATCAGTTTTTCTTGTAACATATTTTATTCATCACTTGGCTCTGCAAGCTTTAAAGACAGGCTTCTCAAAAACTCGGTATAATTCAGAATGCTTCTTCATAGACAGCATGATGAACTTTTATAGAACAACAAAACTGCAGGTCTTATCCCATTTTTAGGGAGAAATTCACGAAAGTGGAAACTGTATCTGATGGCTAATTCTCCCTCTATTTTGGACAATACAATATGTTATAAATTTTTCTCTGAGTATTTCACTTCTATAAATTAACCATTTGTATTGCCATAAATACAGCTTGTGAAGAGAAATTCTGAATTTTCAAATTTCTGACATAGTTGAATTCTTTTAAAACCTGTTCAGAAATTGCATTATTTCTTGTAAAAAAAAAAATAATAACTTGATTGAAACATTTTGTTTCTACTCAGTGAGACACTTAATGAAACACAATTTTTGTGAGAAATCTACTACCCATCTGATTCAGTGCTTAAGATATACATTCTTCTAAAATGGGATGCTTTGCAATGCAAATAATAATAATAATATAAAATTCACACAGACATGTGTATAAGGAACATTTATAACATATGATATGAATATAAAATTAACTCCCAAATTTAAAAATACACTGAAACAGTAAATAATTAAAAATAAATACATACTTATATCTAAAGACATCCAAAGTAGTATTCACCCTTATCAAAGGTTCTTGAAAAATCACCCAGTCATCGCTGTTATTAACTCTCCTATATTTCAAGAAAATGAGTATTCAGTACATAAAAAACATTCTAAAAGTTTCGTTTTCTAAAGCAACCAATTTATATGAATATTCATTTATTATCAATTTATATATATTTAACTAATGACCACCCAAGGTAGGAGTCTTCAGTTAAAATTTACATTTAAACATTATCACAAGAACAAATGATTCGGTGGTAGATCGAGGGGTAATGGGATGAGTGGCTATAGGGCTTCAGTCCCCCCCCCCCCAATCTCAAATCCAGGCAGCAATTACGACATAAAGTCGCTTGAGTCAGAAGTATGGGTCTAAATGGGGGCCCCCTTACATTTTGTTTCTTCACCGACTCTGACAATTGTCTTTCTGTATTTTCCACAGTATTTACCCGCTTGCCCATGATAATCAGGGAACAATCATATTACATTAAATTTTTCAGTAATATTTGACTTATTTATTAAGATATATTTTTCAGAAATTTGTATATGAATGCATTTAAAATTATTTCAGATTTTAAATGCAAAAATAATGTGTAACAGATAAACAGTGATAATTCGCAAGTAATAATATATTAAGATGCTAACATATCAAAAATATATACTTGTGCAATATATATGAGGAATATTTGAAATATACACCCAATATTGTGGATACATTTTAAATAAATTTAATTTAAATTCATTAAGATTGACAATATAATGGGTAAATATTAATTTGCTACAATTTACATTAGTATTTATTTCCAATTTAATGATAATATTGAATAATTAAGTATATGAACATGAAAAAATAAAAATACTATAAAATTAATTACTTGTCAATATTAGGAATACATTAGAAATATTACCAATGTTTACCTAATATTGTGGATACATTTTAAATACATTTGGGCTAAATATTAACTTGCTGCTATGTAAAAATACTGGTTTGGGTTTTCAATGTTTTACAATCCAGTGAGGTGCTATTTGAAAGTTTATTGGTAATGGAACTACTTCAGAACTACTTCCAAAATATAGGCAATATTGCAGATACATTTCATTTAAATTCAGTAGAAAAAGGATTAAAATTATTTTGAATTTTTAAGTAAATTTTACCAATATCATAAATTTATTTACCCTTAATGATACCCAGTAGAAGACCCAAACTCTGAAATCCATGCTGTCTGCTTTCTCAACAATGTCAATAAATAATGAAATCTGTTCTGCTACCTGCAAGTTCAGAAAACCACAGAATAATATTAAATACTTGAAAAATATAACATTAATGATATGGGCACCCATAAGGGGGGGGGCTCAAGGTAGGGAACTTGCTCCCCCCCTAGGAGAGGAGAGCAGGGGCAGGGACATACCCCAAAAAAAATTCTGGGAGGGTCCAAAAATTTCGGAGGGGGTCCAAACGATGAAAAAGGCAGAAATTTTCACAAAAAGACTTCACCATTATTGCTTTGTTAATAAAAACTGAAATTTCGAAGGTGTTACAGACCCCCACCACCCTTCCTGGGTACGTCCTTGGCCAGAGGGTGACTGGTGGGGCTTCAGCCACCCTCGAAATAAGTAAACATAAGAAATGGAGAAAATTACATATTCGTGGGTAATTTTGAAAGTTCAGCTTGAAATTTTTAAGGTTTAGATACGTACCTAAGCCAAACTCACTCCACCCCCCCCACTTAAGTATGTTTTTTCAATCTGCAAAGATATGTTCTGATTAAATGAATTTAAAATGAAATATGCTAGATAAATTTTAAGTTTATGAACATTTCCTATGCAATATGTGAAATAACCTTTATTAAAAATGAAGTCTTAAAAAAATGCAACTCAAAGCATGGCTTTTTCCATAACATTACAGAAATAATTCAGCAATCAAAATTAATTGAATGTCAACAATATTATTTGAATTGTCTTAGACTGAACAAGTGTAAAGTAAGCTTTATTTAAGGGGAATAGATGAAGTGAATATTATCAAATACAATGAAGAACCGTTCTGATTATACCATCTTTAAAATAAAACAAACTACATTAAAATCGGCTCATCCATTTGGGATCTATTTTGCCACACACACATCCAACTTTTAGAAAAAAAAAACCAGGCATTTAGTATCTTAGAATGAAAATTTAATAAACTAAATTCATATTCTGAAAAAATTTAAGGACCCCTTAAAATGGAGTGTCTGGGGGCATGTGCCCTCCTTGCTCCTGTGATAATCATGGTCTTATCATCACAGGATTTTCAGTAGTATTTGACTTAATTATTAAAATATATTTTTCAGCAATTTGTACATAAATGCACCTAAAATTATTTATCAGATTTTAAATTTTGAAATAATGTACAGTAGATAAACAGTCTTAATTCACCATTACTGTGATATTAAGATGCTGACACATTAAAAATATTTGTTAGTACAATATGAGGGAAATTTATAATATACACACAATACTGTGTGGATACATTTTAAATATATTTAATTTAATTCATTAACATGGACAATATAATGGATAAATGTTGCTAATTTTTACCAATATTAGTTTTTATTTCCAATATAATAACAATGTGAAGGATTGAGTATATTAGCATTAGAAAAATAATAAAATGGTATAAAAATATTTTTTAAATTACTTGTCAATATTAAGAATACATTATAAATATTTCGAATTTTTACTTAATATTGTGAACACATTGTAAAGATATTTGGGCTAACTACTAACTTGCTACTATTAAAAACTTTATCAGTAATGGAATTACTTCAGAAACATTTCCAGTATTAGCCAATATTGTGGATATATTTCATATGTTAATTAAATTCAATAGAAAAAAATTAGCATTATTTTGAATTGGTATCTAGGCTAAAAGGTAAGTTTTACCAATTTGAGAATTTTATTTACCAATATTGATACACAACAGAAGACATAAAATCTACCATACCAAAATCTGCAAGGCTCTAAAATTAATACTGTATTACTAAATTTAATATTGTAACACTTACCTTTATTACCAGTAATATTAAACTTATCCGTTACTATACTATTGAATTATCCTTAAACAGTATACAAACTTTTCAATTCCAAAAATC
The DNA here is from genome assembly GCA_038373885.1 of Cheiracanthium punctorium. NCBI lineage: Eukaryota > Metazoa > Arthropoda > Arachnida > Araneae > Cheiracanthiidae > Cheiracanthium > Cheiracanthium punctorium. The sequence continues at coordinate 5,853 of JAWZYV010011190.1, forward strand.
TCGCATTTAACACCAAAAACAATAACTTTTTTTCCGCGTTGAATCAGTTTACCCGCACAAGTATCCCTTGTGTTTTTCGTACTCGTTGTGTCTTTTCTACTAATGAAAGCTCACACATTCTGAATCACCTGCTACTTTCAGCTGGTTTCCCTGATTTAAAAGTGGACTTTCCTGAGGCCATCTGGGGTGTTCGATCGTAAATTATCCACTTTACCATATGAGAGAGAGGTTTGTGTATGTGTAAAAAGTGGAGAGGGAAATATTACACCACAACAACAGAGCGGTTATTTTGATCTAACAACGTATATATGTATATTCTAAGCGTGAATCTGTGCTAGAATGTGCAATAAGATAAAATGATGCACATAGACATAATGAAATTTAATCACAAAATATTTTTTTCCCACGTTTATAATTTATTTCAATATAAATTGCATACAATATATAATTGATCATTATTTTCTGCTTTTGATTTAAAATTTTGTTTATACTATTTGCAACAGGCGCGTATCCTTCCTAAAAATCTGACCCTTTACTTAGTTTAAAATTTGATACTGAGGCTACAGTTGAAACAGCTTGCTTACAATTTGATACACAGGTTAGAGCCCTCTCCACCCCCGAAATAAAATTCTGACTGCACCACCGATTTACAAACACGCATCAAAACATGCTCAAATATTATATACAGAAACAAAAAACGAATGCAAGATTTCAGCTATATAAGCATAAATAACATACTACGATCAAGTATAGAGACGGATTTAAAGATCAATTTCTCGGAAGGGTATAAAATTAAAAGAAGCAGGCTTGTTTAAGTCTTAAAAACAAAATGTATAGTAAAGCAAAATGTTAACCCTAACCAAAGCAATGTCTGTCGGAAGAGCTGGAGTCCTAATGGATCCGGCACTGAATCAATGTATCTTATATGTTGTGAATTATCAAATTTTAAATAACATTTACAATAACTGAAAAGTTATACGGTTTTACTTACTTGTGTTAGCTAAAAGTATTCCATTACTTGTATGCAGTTGGTACTTCGCAACTGCAGTCCAATTCCAATATGGCGTCGTTTGGGTATGGAAGCAACGCACTCACTCCTGCTGAAGTGAGAGCATCATGGGAAAGGTGGTGACTCTCTCGCTAGAGTGAGCAGATAGCGCCTTCACCCTTACTCTAAGAGTGACATTGTCTCACTCTTGCAGTTAGGGTGACAGAATCCTATCGATGAAGAGTCATAATGCAGTTTTCTCACTCTTATCTCACTCTATCTGGGATCATTTGCCGGTGACTTTTTGTAAGAGTGACAATGTCACTAAATTTTTAAGAGAGTGGTAGTGAAGTCGAGCGATGGCAACGGCTGCCCTTTTTTTCAGCATGTGGCAATCTATCCAGCTGTTCTCGCATTCTTCCATTTTTCAGCAGATGCCAGTGCTGTTAAAAAGAATTTTTTACGGGAAATGGCGTGCTAAAAAGTAAAGGATTCTCGTGGAGCTATGTCACTCGCAACTATTTTTATAGAAATCCAATCTATTCTTCGTGACTAGCAACAGTCAAAACTTCAGAGTTGGGTGTTCCCAGAGCGGTAACACTGCTCGTTGAAGGGTTAAGCTAAACTTTATGCATCGATCCTTACAGAATCTTTTCTAGAAAATGCTATTATAAAATTATTAAATTCAATGTATTTCATTTAGAAGGAACAATAAGTAGCATACACGTGCGTGTGTTTCCTCCATCCACATGCGAGAATGGAAGAAATATAACATCTCTTTTGAAGTTAAACTTTTCTTCAACGGATACCTACACCGCAACATACTTTTGCCTGCAATTAAGGTGCAAAATAAAAATCTATAAATATTTACATGTATTATTAATGTTCTCGAGACGCGCAACTACATCACGTGTTTCACTGTGGAATGCTGAAATATCTTCATCTTTTAATAGAAGGGGATCACTAACGGTAAAGTATGTTTTCGTTTTTGCATTATTCATGAAAAGAATCACCCGAAGTCCATTACATGCCATAAAGGGGATTATGCTAGGAATTGCTTCATAAAAATAGATTCTGTCGTTATTTAAAAGGGTTCATCGGAAGTTCATAGGAGTGCTACGCATTCTATTTTAAATGTTGAGTAGGATGTTCAAATAACAAGGGGAGTATTTTTTTCATCGATTCGCACTAAAAACGTTCATATTAACCCTTTGAGGCGCAACCCTTTCCCAATGCTGGAAAAAGGGCAGCCGTTGCCATCGCTCGACTTAACTACCAGCAAGATGGCGGACGATCGAAACGTTCATCACGTGCCACAGGTCTAGAGACCCCTTTTTGACGACAGCTGACGACAGCCTTTGACGACAGCTCGCGCACAGCCAGCTGTCGTCAAAAAGGGGTCTCTAGATCTGTGGCACGTGATGAACGTTTCGATCGTCCGCCATCATGCTGGTAGTTAAGTCGAGCGATGGCAACGGCTGCCCTTTTTCCAGCATTGGGTGATCTATCCAGCTCTGTTCTCGCTTTCTTCCATTTTTCAGCAGATGTTAGTGCTGTTAAAAATAATCGTGACCATTCTTTTACGGGAAATGACGTGCTAAAAAGTAAAGAATTCTCGTGCAGCTAGGTCACCCGCAGCTATTTTTATAGAAATCCAATCTATTCTTCGTGACTGGCAATAGTCAAAACGTTAGAGTTGGGTGTTCCCAGAGCGGGATCACTGCGCCTTAAAGGGTTAAATAAGATTTTTTCATATTGCTCCGTACGATTGAAATTTATACAGATTGATTTGAAAGCTCAGATTCAATCTATCAGCTGTTGATACTAAATTCGTCTTTTGTGACATCTAGCAAAGATAATTTTGAGTGCACTGCCTAATTCTTTTTAATTAGTCCTTCACGTCAGTACTGCCTTATCTGACTTATGAAATTATAGTATTTCTTTAAAAAATAAGTAAAAATTCTACATAATGTTTGCGAGACTTGCACACTTTAAAAAAGAAGAACACCTTTTAATACATAAAATTCCTAATAGTCATTGAGAGAGAGATGCGTCTATTTTAAATAACGCAGTTAGATGAGATGTATAAAGCTAAATGAAAACTCTTAAACATTCTTTAAAAGGAGAGCCAAAAGTTAAACACATTTTGAATGATAAGTGATTTTTCTCACGAATTTCTAACATAGGGTAGAAATTAACCATTCTTTTCCTTAACTCCCTAAGTATCTTTTAAAACTCATAATTTTATTCTTAAAGCATAGTTTGTTAAATTCTTCATTTATTTAATTGAATTAAATACCTTTTAAAACGTTACTCTCCGTAAGTTCTAATCTTTATAAACAGCGCTCATTTGAAAAATGTTTGAAGTTGTTAAACCAACCGTGTAAATAGGATTCGAGTCTAAAATTTCACAATTTTTGAAAGCTGTTCTTCGATAATAAATTTTCTCGGAAAGCTTGTGTTGTTATCCAAGAGGAGTATCATTCACGGCCTTTCACGTGTGTTTACCACTATGATGCCTCGTGAAACATACATGCACAAGAATTTTTCAAGGAGGGAAATCGGCAGATTGGCAGACACTAGAAGACGTGTTGTTTACAATGAACGTAACTATTAAATGAGAAATATCGGGTTACTAAGAGAGCTGTTGGGCAAGAGAAAAGGTTAATTTGCCTGTAGTAGTTGCTTATAAACCATACCGTTAGTTTACTCTATTTAGATCATTTAATGAAACCAAAATGAAATTTATGTTGCTTGCAGTAGTAGTTCATAAGCCATGTCATTAGTTGACTGTTTTAATTCATTTGATAAAATGAAAATGAAAGTTATTTTGTAAGTAATATTTTATAAAACATATTACTCTATCGCAGGGGTCTCCAAACTTTCCCGCCCGCGGGCCGCATTCACTATCCATGCTTGGTCAGCAGCTTGAGAGTGGACTACACACTCGAGATCCAAATAACAAAAAGGGTCCAATCATAGATGTTGTTTTTAATTATTTATTTAATATTATTTTATTGAGTTATTATTAATGACTATGTCATTTTATCTCGCCACACCCTTTATTGAAAAATGTGTCCCAAAAATGCGACATAAAAGTATGCGACATCATTTTAGATGTATTTAAATACTATTCGCTCACAACAGCTTTCATCTATTGTTACACTATTTCGTAACCTGTAGAATAGGCTTCACATGTATTTTTCACATATATTTAAACAGTATTAGTTCACAGCAGCTTTCATCTATCGTTACACTCTTTCGTAAGCTGTAGAATAGGCTTCACATGTATTTTTCTATCAATAGGTTACACTCACAAAAATTACAACATAGGGTTACCAGGTGAAATACGCGAAAGATGAGCGATAAAATAACTAAGTCAATTACTATCGTTTTAATATGGCAATCATGAAACTAAAAAATTACGGGATTCAGGGGGATCTCCCCCTTGACGAGGCTCGAACAGTCGAGTTGTTTTTAATAAAACATTAATACAATTTACACACGAACACCTGTATTAGTGGGAATAGTGAAAATGTTTTAAAAAATGCCAAAAAAAGAGCAGACATCTTTGGCTTTCGATTGGATGTCTCTAACATCACAGTTATCTGAGATGATCATCAAATAAAATTGTTCTTCTACCATAGACAGAATTTTCTTCATCTTCTCGTCGACTGTGAACAGAAGTAGAAAAAGTAAGCAACGTATAAGGCATTGCAATGTAGTGATCGGTTGGAGAGCATAATGCACGACTGCACGGATCTATTTTAATTTGGTAAAAACTTAACGCCCGGTAAGCGTCAGCTCATCTTGGCAGGATATATGAAATATCCGTACATAGAAAGGTCGCCACAGGCCGGGTGAGAGGGCCTCGAGGGGCGCAACTGGTCCGCAGACCGTAGTTTGGAGACCCCTGCTTTGCTGTTTTACTGTATGATTCGGGTATAACGCTCATTTCATCAAAAATTTAGATCAAAAAGTAAGTATAAGTAATAATTATGGCCTTGGATACCATTGGCTCTGGGATACAGAAGCCCATGCCTCACCAGATCATCAGCCTGGCGTGTAGCTTCAAGTGTTGAATTCTCATCAAAGCTGGGTCCCCATTTCGCTGACCCATTCAAGGAATGAAAGAGTGAGTCGACCTTGTCCAGCTCGGGAATCGAATCCCGTACGTAGGGTTGCGCAGAAGAATGTGCTGACCATTGAA
>JAWZYV010011193.1:0-13977 GCA_038373885.1 Cheiracanthium punctorium
TTATAGCGTGTATTTCTGCATTATTTCCAACAATTACGTCCCTTTGTTGAAAGGATTTTTAAATAAAGGTTTAGTCCACTGTTTCAAAGTATATTATTGACACAGATATTTAAAGAGCATTGTTAAACCGTGTATTTTAGCATTATTGCAACCAATTTCGCCCCTTTGTTGAAAGACATTTTAAATAAAGGTTCAATACACTGTTTCCTGTATATTTTTGCCTTACGTTTAACGATAATGTCTCTTTGTTCAAAGGCATTTTTAATAAAACCCTTTGATAATAAGTGCATTATTGACACACATTATAAATAGGTTGTTATACTGTGCATTCCTGCATAATTTCCAACAATTACGTCCCTTTGTTGAAAGGATATTTAAATAAAGGTTTAGTCCACTGTTTCAAAGTATATTATTGACACACATATTTAAAGAGCATTGTTATATCGTGTATTTCTGCATTATTTCCAACAATTACGTCCCTTTGTTGAAAGTCATTTTAAATAAAGGTTTAGTCCACTGTTTCAAAGTATATTATTGACACACATTCATAAAGACCATTGTTATAACGTGTATTTCTGCATTATTTCCAACAATTACGCCCGTTTGTTGAAAGTCATTTTCAATAAATGTTTAGTCCACTGTTTCAAAGTCTATTATTGACACACATTTCTAAAGAGCATTGTTGTAGCGTGTATTTCTGCATTATTTCCAACAATTACGCCCCTTTGTTGAAAGTCAAGTATATTACTTACAAGTCAAGTATTCTACTTACAAGTATTACTTACACGTCAAGTATATTACAAGTATGTTACAAGTCAAGTATTCTACTTACAAGTATTATTTACAAGCCAAGTATATTACTTACATTCAAGTATATTACGCCCCTTTGTTGAAAGGCAAAGTATATTATTGACACACATTCTTAAAGGCCATTGTTTTAACGTGTATTTTCTCATTATTTCATACAATTACGCCCCTTTGTTGAAAGTCATTTGAAATAAAGGTTTAGTCCACTGTTTCCTAAGTAAGTTTAATCCACTGTTAAAGTCTATTATTGACACACATTTCTAAAAAGCATTGTTATAGCGTGTATTTCTGCATTATTTCCAACAATTACGCCCCTTTGTTGAAAGTCATTTTAAATAAAGGTCTAGTCCACAGTTTCAAAGTATATTATTTACACACATTTTAAAAGAGCATTGTTATATCGTGTATTTTTGCCTTATTTCCAACAATTAGGTCCCTTTGTTGAAAGTCATTTTAAATAAAGTTTAGTCAACTGTTTCAAAGTATATTATTGATACACATTCATAAAGACCATTGTTATAACGTGTATTTCTGCATTATTTCCAACAATTACGCCCCTTTGTTGAAAGTCATTTTCAATAAAGGTTTAGTCCACTGTTTCAAAGTACTATTATTGACACACATTTTTAAAGAGCATTGTTATATCGTGTATTTCTGCATTATTTCCAACAATTACGCCCCTTTGTTGAAAGTCATTTTCAATAAAGGCTTTGTCCATTGTTTCAAAGTATATTATTGACACACATTCATAAAGACCATTGTTATATCGTGTATTTTTGCCTTATTTCCAACAATTACGTCCCTTTGTTGAAAGTCATTTTAAATAAAGGTTTAGTCCACTGTTTCAAAGTATATTATTGACACACATTCTGAAAGACCATTGTTATAACGTGTATTTCTGCATTATTTCCAACAATTACGCCCCTTTGTTGAAAGTCATTTTAAATAAAGGTTTAGTCCACTGTTTCAAAGTATATTATTGACACACATTCATTAAAGACCATTGTTATAACGTGTATTTCTGCATTATTTCCAACAATTACGCCCCTTTGTTGAAAGTCATTTTAAATAAAGGTTTAGTCCACTGTTTCAAAGTATATTATTGACACACATTCATGAAGACCATTGTTATAACGTGTATTTCTGCATTATATCCAACAATTACGTCCCTTTGTTGAAAGTCATTTTAAATAAAGGTTTAGTCCACTGTTTCAAAGTATATTATTGACACACATATTTAAAGAGCATTGTTATATCGTATATTTTTGCTTTATTTCCAACAATTACGTCCCTTTGTTGAAAGTCAATTTAAATAAAGGTTTAGTCAACTGTTTCAAAGTATATTATTGACACACATTCATAAAGACCATTGTTATAACGTGTATTTCTGCATTATTTCCAACAATTACGCCCCTTTGTTGAAAGTCATTTTCAATAAAGGTTTAGTCCACTGTTTCAAAGTATATTATTGACACACATATTTAAAGAGCATTGTTATAACGTGTATTTCTGCATTATTTCCAACAATTACGCCCCTTTGTTGAAAGTCAATTTAAATAAAGGTTTAGTCCACTGTTTCAAAGTACATTATTGACACACATTTTTAAAGATCATTGTTATATCGTGTATTTTTGCCTTATTTCTAACAATTACGTCCCTTTGTTGAAAATCAATTTAAATAAAGGTTTAGTCAACTGTTTCAAAGTATATTATTGACACACATTCATAAAGACCATTGTTATAACGTGTATTTCTGCATTATTTCCAACAATTACGTCCCTTTGTTGAAAGTCATTTTAAATAAAGTTTTAGTCCACTATTTCAGAATATATTATTGACAGAAATATTTAAAGAGCATTGTTATATCGTGCATTCCTGCATAATTCCCAACAATGAACGTCCCTTTGTTGAAAGTCATTTAAATAAAATTTTAGTCAACTGTTTCAAAGTATATTATTGAGACGCATTCATAAAGACCATTGTTATAACGTGTATTTCTGCATTATTTCCAACAATTACGCCCCTTTGTTTAAAGTCATTTTCAATAAAGGTTTAGTCCACTGTTTCAAAGTACATTATTGACACACATTTTTTAAGAGAATTGTTATATCGTGTATTTTTGCCTTATTTCCAACAATTACGCCCCTTTGTTTAAAGTCAATTTAAATACAGGTTTAGTCCACTGTTTCAAAGTATATTATTGATACACATTCATAATGACCATTGTTATAACGTGTATTTCTGCATTATTTCCAACAATTACGCCCCTTTGTTGAAAGTCATTTTCAATAAAGGTTTAGTCCACTGTTTCAAAGCATATTATTGACACACATTCATGAAGACCATTGTTATAGCGCGTATTTCTGCATTATTTTCAACAATTACGCCCCTTTGTTGAAAGTCATTTTAAATAAAGGTTTAGTCCATTGTTTCAAAGTATATTATTGACACACATTCATGAAGACCATTGTTATAACGTGTATTTCTGCATTATTTCCAACAGTTACGTCCCTTTGTTGAAAGGATTTTTAAATAAAGGTTTAGTCCACTGTTTCAAAGTATATTATTGACACAGATATTTAAAGAGCATTGTTATATTGTATATTTTTGCTTTATATCGAACAATTACGTCCCTTTTTTTAAAATCAATTTAAATAAAGGTTTATTCAACTGTTTCAAAGTATATTATTGACACACATTCATAAAGACCGTTGTTATAACGTGTATTTCTGCATTATTTCCAACAATTACGCCCCTTTGTTGAAAGTCATTTTCAATAAAGGTTTAGTCCACTGTTTTAAAATACATTATTGACACACATTTTTTAAGAGAATTGTTATATCGTGTATTTTTGCCTTATTTCAAACAATTACGACCCTTTGTTTAAAGTCAATTTAAATACAGGTTTAGTCCACTGTTTCAAAGTATATTCTTGATACACATTCATAATGACCATTGTTATAACGTGTATTTCTGCATTATTTCCAACAATTACGCCCCTTTGTTGAAAGTCATTTTCAATAAAGGTTTAGTCCACTGTTTCAAAGCATATTATTGACACACATTGTTAAAGAACATTGTTATAACGTGTATTTCTGCATTATTTCCAACAATTACGCCCCTTTGTTGAAAGTCATTTTAAATAAAGGTTTAGTCCATTGTTTCAAAGTATATTATTGACACACATTCATGAAGACCATTGTTATAGCGTGTATTTCTGCATTATTTTCAACAATTACGACCCTTTGTTGAAAGTCATTTTAAATAAAGGTTTAGTCCATTGTTTCAAAGTATATTATTGACACACATTCATGAAGAACATTGTTATAACGTGTATTTCTGCATTATTTCCAACAGTTACGTCCCTTTGTTGAAAGGATTTTTAAATAAAGGTTTAGTCCACTGTTTCAAAGTATATTATTGACACAGATATTTAAAGAGCATTGTTATATTGTATATTTTTGCTTTATATCGAACAATTACGTCCCTTTTTTTAAAATCAATTTAAATAAAGGTTTATTCAACTGTTTCAAAGTATATTATTGACACACATTATAAAGACAGTTGTTATAACGTGTATTTCTGCATTATTTCCAACAATTACGCCCCTTTGTTGAAAGTCATTTTCAATAAAGGTTTAGTCCAATGTTTCAAAGCATATTATTGACACACATTCATGAAGACCATTGTTATAGCGCGTATTTCTGCATTATTTTCAACAATTACGCCCCTTTGTTGAAAGTCATTTTAAATAAAGGTTTAGTCCATTGTTTCAAAGTATATTATTGACACACATTCATGAAGACCATTGTTATAACGTGTATTTCTGCATTATTTCCAACAGTTACGTCCCTTTGTTGAAAGGATTTTTAAATAAAGGTTTAGTCCACTGTTTCAAAGTATATTATTGACACAGATATTTAAAGAGCATTGTTATATTGTATATTTTTGCTTTATATCGAACAATTTCGTCCCTTTTTTTAAAATCAATTTAAATAAAGGTTTATTCAACTGTTTCAAAGTATATTATTGACACACATTCATAAGGACCGTTGTTATAACGTGTATTTCTGCATTATTTCCAACAATTACGCCCCTTTGTTGAAAGACATTTTCAATAAAGGTTTAGTCCACTGTTTCAGAGTATATTATTGACACAAATATTTAAAGAGCATCGTTATACCGATCATTCCTTCATAATTCCCAACAATTAACGCTCCTTTGTTAAAAATCAATTTAAATAAAGGTTTAGTCAACTGTTTCAAAGTATATTATTGACACACATTCATATACACATATTGTATTCACATTCATATATTCATATTGACTCACATTCATATCCCATTGTTATAGCAACAAAGGAACAATTACGTCCCTTTGTTGAAAGTCATTTTATATAAAAGTTTAGTCAACTGTTTCAAAGTATATTATTGACACACATTCATAAAGACCATTGTTATAAAGTGTATTTCTGCATCATTTCCAACAATTACGCCCCTTTGTTGAATGTCATTTTCAATAAAGGTTTAGTCCATTGTTTCAAAGCATATTATTGACACACATTTTAAAGAGCATTGTTATATCGTATATTTTTGCCTTATTTCTAACAATTACGTCCCTTTGTTAAAAATCAATTGAAATAAAGGTTTAGTCAACTGTTTCAAATTATATTATTGACACACATTCATAAAGACCGTTGTTATAACGTGTATTTCTGCATTATTTCCAACAATTACGTCCCTTTGTTGAAAGTCATTTTAAATAAAGTTTTAGTCCACTATTTCAGAATATATTATTGACAGAAATATTTAAAGAGCATTGTTATACCGTGCATTCCTGCATAATTCCCAACAATGAACGTCCCTTTGTTGAAAGTCATTTAAATAAAATTTTAGTCAACTGTTTCAAAGTATATTATTGAGACGCATTCATAAAGACCATTGTTATAACGTGTATTTCTGCATTATTTCCAACAATTACGCCCCTTTGTTTAAAGTCATTTTCAATAAAGGTTTAGTCCACTGTTTCAAAGTACATTATTGACACTTATTTTTTAAGAGAATTGTTATATCGTGTATTTTTGCCTTATTTCCAACAATTACGCCCCTTTGTTTAAAGTCAATTTAAATACAGGTTTAGTCCACTGTTTCAAAGTATATTATTGATACACATTCATAATGACCATTGTTATAACGTGTATTTCTGCATTATTTCCAACAGTTACGTCCCTTTGTTGAAAGGATTTTTAAATAAAGGTTTAGTCCACTGTTTCAAAGTATATTATTGACACAGATATTTAAAGAGCATTGTTATATTGTATATTTTTGCTTTATATCGAACAATTACGTCCCTTTTTTTAAAATCAATTTAAATAAAGGTTTATTCAACTGTTTCAAAGTATATTATTGACACACATTCATAAAGACCGTTGTTATAACGTGTATTTCTGCATTATTTCCAACAATTACGCCCCTTTGTTGAAAGTCATTTTCAATAAAGGTTTAGTCCACTGTTTTAAAATACATTATTGACACACATTTTTTAAGAGAATTGTTATATCGTGTATTTTTGCCTTATTTCCAACAATTACGCCCCTTTGTTTAAAGTCAATTTAAATACAGGTTTAGTCCACTGTTTCAAAGTATATTATTGATACACATTCATAATGACCATTGTTATAACGTGTATTTCTGCATTATTTCCAACAATTACGCCCCTTTGTTGAAAGTCATTTTCAATAAAGGTTTAGTCCACTGTTTCAAAGCATATTATTGACACACATTGTTAAAGAACATTGTTATAACGTGTATTTCTGCATTATTTCCAACAATTACGCCCCTTTGTTGAAAGTCATTTTAAATAAAGGTTTAGTCCATTGTTTCAAAGTATATTATTGACACACATTCATGAAGACCATTGTTATAGCGTGTATTTCTGCATTATTTTCAACAATTACGACCCTTTGTTGAAAGTCATTTTAAAGAAAGGTTTAGTCCATTGTTTCAAAGTATATTATTAACAACACACATTCATGAAGACCATTGTTATAACGTGTATTTCTGCATTATTTCCAACAGTTACGTCCCTTTGTTGAAAGGATTTTTAAATAAAGGTTTAGTCCACTGTTTCAAAGTATATTATTGACACAGATATTTAAAGAGCATTGTTATATTGTATATTTTTGCTTTATATCGAAGAATTACGTCCCTTTTTTTAAAATCAATTTAAATAAAGGTTTATTCAACTGTTTCAAAGTATATTATTGACACACATTATAAAGACAGTTGTTATAACGTGTATTTCTGCATTATTTCCAACAATTACGCCCCTTTGTTGAAAGTCATTTTCAATAAAGGTTTAGTCCACTGTTTCAGAGTATATTATTGACACAAATATTTAAAGAGCATCGTTATACCGATCATTCCTTCATAATTCCCAACAATTAACGCTCCTTTGTTAAAAATCAATTTAAATAAAGGTTTAGTCAACTGTTTCAAAGTATATTATTGACACACATTCATATACACATATTGTATTCACATTCATATATTCATATTGACTCACATTCATATCCCATTGTTATAGCAACAAAGGGACAATTACGTCCCTTTGTTGAAAGTCATTTTATATAAAAGTTTAGTCAACTGTTTCAAAGTATATTATTGACACACATTCATAAAGACCATTCTTATAAAGTGTATTTCTGCATCATTTCCAACAATTACGCCCCTTTGTTGAATGTCATTTTCAATAAAGGTTTAGTCCATTGTTTCAAAGCATATTATTGACACACATTTTTAAAGATCATTGTTATAACGTGTATTTCTGCATTATTTCCAACAATTACGCCCCTTTGTTGAAAGTCATTTTAAATAAAGGTTTAGTCCATTGTTTCAAAGTATATTATTGACAAACATTCATGAAGACCATTGTTATAGCGTGTATTTCTGCATTATTTCCAACAATTACGTCCCTTTGTTGAAAGGATTTTTAAATAAAGGTTTAGTCAACTGTTTCAAAGCATATTATTGACACAGATATTTAAAGAGCATTGTTAAACCGTGTATTTTAGCATTATTGCAACCAATTTCGCCCCTTTGTTGAAAGTCATTTTAAATAAAGGTTTAGTCCATTGTTTCAAAGTATATTATTGACACACATTCATGAAGACCATTGTTATAGCGTGTATTTCTGCATTATTTTCAACAATTACGTCCCTTTGTTGAAAGTCATTTTAAATAAAAGTTTAGTCAACTGTTTCAAAGTATATTATTCACACACATTCTTAAAGACCATTGTTATAACGTGTATTTCTGCATTAGTTAAAACAATTACGCCCCTTTTTTGAAAGTCATTTGAAATAAAGGTTTAGTCCACTGTCTCAAAGTACATTATTGACACACATTTTTAAAGATCATTGTTATATCGTGTATTTTTGCCTTATTTCTTACAATTACGTCCCTTTGTTAAAAATCAATTGAAATAAAGGTTTAGTCAACTGTTTCAAATTATATTATTGACACACATTCATAAAGACCGTTGTTATAACGTGTATTTCTGCATTGTTTCCAACAATTACGTCCCTTTGTTGAAAGTAATTTTAAATAAAGTTTTAGTCCACTATTTCAGAGTATATTATTGACAGAAATATTTAAAGAGCATTGTTATAGCGTGCATTCCTGCATAATTTCCAAGCATGAACGTCCCTTTGTTGAAAGTCATTTTAAATAAAATTTTAGTCAACTGTTTCAAAGTATATTATTGAGACGCATTCATAAAGACCATTGTTATAACGTGTATTTCTGCATTATTTCCAACAATTACGCCCCTTTGTTTAAAGTCATTTTCAATAAAGGTTTAGTCCACTGTTTCAAAGTACATTATTGACACACATTTTTTAAGAGAATTATTATATCGTGTATTTTTGCCTTATTTCCAACAATTACGCCCCTTTGTTTAAAGTCAATTTAAATACAGGTTTAGTCCACTGTTTCAAAGTATATTATTGATACACATTCATAATGACCAATGTTATAACGTGTATTTCTGCATTATTTCCAACAATTACGCCCCTTTGTTGAAAGTCATTTTCAATAAAGGTTTAGTCCACTGTTTCAAAGCATATTATTGACACACATTCTTAAAGAACATTGTTATAACGTGTATTTCTGCATTATTTCCAACAATTACGCCCCTTTGTTGAAAGTCATTTTAAATAAAGGTTTAGTCCATTGTTTCAAAGTATATTATTGACAAACATTCATGAAGACCATTGTTATAGCGTGTATTTCTGCATTATTTCCAACAATTACGTCCCTTTGTTGAAAGGATTTTTAAATAAAGGTTTAGTCAACTGTTTCAAAGCATATTATTGACACAGATATTTAAAGAGCATTGTTAAACCGTGTATTTTAGCATTATTGCAACCAATTTCGCCCCTTTGTTGAAAGACATTTTAAATAAAGGTTCAATACACTGTTTCCTGTATATTTTTGCCTTACGTTTAACGATAATGTCTCTTTGTTCAAAGGCATTTTTAATAAAACCCTTTGATAATAAGTGCATTATTGACACACATTATAAATAGGTTGTTATACTGTGCATTCCTGCATAATTTCCAACAATTACGTCCCTTTGTTGAAAGGATATTTAAATAAAGGTTTAGTCCACTGTTTCAAAGTATAATATTGACACAGATATTTAAAGAGCATTGTTATATTGTATATTTTTGCTTTATATCGAACAATTACGTCCCTTTTTTTAAAATCAATTTAAATAAAGGTTTATTCAACTGTTTCAAAGTATATTACTGACACACATTCATAAAGACCGTTGTTATAACGTGTATTTCTGCATTATTTCCAACAATTACGCCCCTTTGTTGAAAGTCATTTTCAATAAAGGTTTAGTCCACTGTTTCAGAGTATATTATTGACACAAATATTTAAAGAGCATAGTTATCCTGATCATTCCTTCATAATTCCCAACAATTAACGCTCCTTTGTTAAAAATCAATTTAAATAAAGGTTTAGTCAACTGTTTCAAAGTATATTATTGACACACATTCATATACACATATTGTATTCACATTCATATATTCATATTGACTCACATTCATATCCCATTGTTATAGCAACAAAGGGACAATTACGTCCCTTTGTTGAAAGTCATTTTATATAAAAGTTTAGTCAACTGTTTCAAAGTATATTATTGACACACATTCATAAAAACCATTGTTATAAAGTGTATTTCTGCATCATTTCCAACAATTACGCCCCTTTGTTGAATGTCATTTTCAATAAAGGTTTAGTCCATTGTTTCAAAGCATATTATTGACACACATTTTAAGAGCATTGTTATATCGTATATTTTTACCTTATTTCCAATAATTACGTCTCTTTGTTGAAAGTCATTTTAAATAAAAGTTTAGTCAACTGTTTCAAAGTATATTATTGACACACATTCTTAAAGACCATTGTTATAACGTGTATTTCTGCATTAGTTAAAACAATTACGCCCCTTTTTTGAAAGTCATTTGAAATAAAGGTTTAGTCCACTGTCTCAAAGTACATTATTGACACACATTTTTAAAGATCATTGTTATATCCTTTATTTTTGCCTTATTTCTAACAATTACGTCCCTTTGTTAAAAATCAATTGAAATAAAGGTTTAGTGAACTGTTTCAAATTATATTATTGACACACATTCATAAAGACCGTTGTTATAACGTGTATTTCTGCATTATTTCCAACAATTACGTCCCTTTGTTGAAAGTCATTTTAAATAAAGTTTTAGTCCACTATTTCAGAGTATATTATTGACAGAAATATTTAAAGAGCATTGTTATACCGTGCATTCCTGCATAATTCCCAAGCATGAACGTCCCTTTGTTGAAAGTCATTTTAAATAAAATTTTAGTCAACTGTTTCAAAGTATATTATTGAGACGCATTCATAAAGACCATTGTTATAACGTGTATTTCTGCATTATTTCCAACAATTACGCCCCTTTGTTTAAAGTCATTTTCAATAAAGGTTTAGTCCACTGTTTCAAAGTACATTATTGACACACATTTTTTAAGAGAATTGTTATATCGTGTATTTTTGCCTTATTTCCAACAATTACGCCCCTTTGTTTAAAGTCAATTTAAATACAGGTTTAGTCCACTGTTTCAAAGTATATTATTGATACACATTCATAATGACCATTGTTATAACGTGTATTTCTGCATTATTTCCAACAATTACGCCCCTTTGTTGAAAGTCATTTTCAATAAAGGTTTAGTCCACTGTTTCAAAGCATATTATTGACACACATTCTTAAAGAACATTGTTATAACGTGTATTTCTGCATTATTTCCAACAATTACGCCCCTTTGTTGAAAGTCATTTTAAATAAAGGTTTAGTCCATTGTTTCAAAGTATATTATTGACAAACATTCATGAAGACCATTGTTATAGCGTGTATTTCTGCATTATTTCCAACAATTACGTCCCTTTGTTGAAAGGATTTTTAAATAAAGGTTTAGTCCACTGTTTCAAAGTATATTATTGACACAGATATTTAAAGAGCATTGTTAAACCGTGTATTTTAGCATTATTGCAACCAATTTCGCCCCTTTGTTGAAAGACATTTTAAATAAAGGTTCAATACACTGTTTCCTGTATATTTTTGCCTTACGTTTAACGATAATGTCTCTTTGTTCAAAGGCATTTTTAATAAAACCCTTTGATAATAAGTGCATTATTGACACACATTATAAATAGGTTGTTATACTGTGCATTCCTGCATAATTTCCGACAATTACGTCCCTTTGTTGAAAGGATATTTAAATAAAGGTTTAGTCCACTGTTTCAAAGTATAATATTGACACAGATATTTAAAGAGCATTGTTATATTGTATATTTTTGCTTTATATCGAACAATTACGTCCCTTTGTTTAAAATCAATTTAAATAAAGGTTTATTCAACTGTTTCAAAGTATATTACTGACACACATTCATAAAGACCGTTGTTATGACGTGTATTTCTGCATTATTTCCAACAATTACTCCCGTTTGTTGAAAGTCATTTTCAATAAATGTTTAGTCCACTGTTTCAAAGTCTATTATTGACACACATTTCTAAAGAGCATTGTTGTAGCGTGTATTTCTGCATTATTTCCAACAATTACGCCCCTTTGTTGAAAGTCAAGTATATTACTTACAAGTCAAGTATTCTACTTACAAGTATTCCTTACACGTCAAGTATATTACAAGTATGTTACAAGTCAAGTATTCTACTTACAAGTATTATTTACAAGCCAAGTATATTACTTACATTCAAGTATATTACGCCCCTTTGTTGAAAGGCAAAGTATATTATTGACACACATTCTTAAAGGCCATTGTTTTAACGTGTATTTTCTCATTATTTCATACAATTACGCCCCTTTGTTGAAAGTCATTTGAAATAAAGGTTTAGTCCACTGTTTCCTAAGTAAGTTTAATCCACTGTTAAAGTCTATTATTGACACACATTTCTAAAAAGCATTGTTATAGCGTGTATTTCTGCATTATTTCCAACAATTACGCCCTTTGTTGAAAGTCATTTTAAATAAAGGTCTAGTCCACAGTTTCAAAGTATATTATTTACACACATTTTAAAAGAGCATTGTTATATCGTGTATTTTTGCCTTATTTCCAACAATTAGGTCCCTTTGTTGAAAGTCATTTTAAATAAAGTTTAGTCAACTGTTTCAAAGTATATTATTGATACACATTCATAAACACCATTGTTATAACGTAAATTTCTGCATTATTTCCAACAATTACGCCCCTTTGTTGAAAGTCCTTTTTAATAAAGGTTTAGTCCACTGTTAAAGTCTATTATTGACACACATTTCTAAAGAGCATTGTTATAGCGTGTATTTCTGCATTATTCCCAGCAATTACGCCCCTTTGTTGAAAGTCATTTTCAATAAAGGCTTTGTCCATTGTTTCAAAGTATATTATTGACACACATTCTAAAGACCATTGTTATATCGTGTATTTCTGCATTATTTCCAACAATTACGTCCCTTTGTTGAAAGTCATTTTAAATAAAGGTTTAGTCCACTGTTTCAAAGTATATTATTGACACACATTCATGAAAGACCATTGTTATAACGTGTATTTCTGCATTATTTCCAACAATTACGTCCCTTTGTTGAAAGTCATTTTAAATAAAGGTTTAGTCCACTGTTTCAAAGTATATTATTGACACACATTATTAAAGAGCCATTGTTATAACGTGTATTTCTGCATTATTTCCAACAATTACGCCCCTTTGTTGAAAGTCATTTTAAATAAAGGTTTAGTCCACTGTTTCAAAGTATATTATTGACACACATTCATAAAGACCATTGTTATAACGTGTATTTCTGCATTATTTCCAACAATTACGTCCCTTTGTTGAAAGTCATTTTAAATAAAGGTTTAGTCCACTGTTTCAAAGTATATTATTGACACACATTCTTAAAGAGCATTGTTATATCGTGTATTTCTGCATTATTTCCAACAATTACGTCCCTTTGTTGAAAGTCATTTTAAATAAAGGTTTAGTCCACTGTTTCAAAGTATATTATTGACACACATTCATAAAGACCATTGTTATAACGTGTATTTCTGCATTATTTCCAACAATTACGTCCCTTTGTTGAAAGTCATTTTAAATAAAGGTTTAGTCCACTGTTTCAAAGTATATTATTGACACACATTCATAAAGACCATTGTTATAACGTGTATTTCTGCATTATTTCCAACAATTACGCCCTTTGTTGAAAGTCATTTTAAATAAAGGTTTAGTCCACTGTTTCAAAGTATATTATTGACACACATTTTTAAAGAGCATTGTTATATCGTGTATTTTTGCCTTATTTCCAACAATTACGTCCCTTTGTTTAAAGTCAATTTAAATAAAGGTTTAGTCAACTGTTTCAAAGTATATTATTGACACACATTCATAAAGACCATTGTTATAACGTGTATTTCTGCATTATTTCCAACAATTACGCCCCTTTGTTGAAAGTCATTTTCAATAAAGGTTTAGTCCACTGTTTCAAAGTATATTATTGACACACATTCTTAAAGAGCATTGTTATATCGTGTATTTCTGCATTATTTCCAACAATTACGCCCCTTTGTTGAAAG
>JAWZYV010011195.1:0-11904 GCA_038373885.1 Cheiracanthium punctorium
CAATACGCCGAGAAACGCGACAGTGATCGCGTACGCGTAGGGAACCGCCGCAGCTCTAACGCTTCAAAAGAGACTAGGTCGAGACGAAGGGAAGCTATTTTGGACGAGCACAACTTCTACGAAGAATCGGAAGGTCCATTGTATGGAGCAGGCATCGCTTATTAACCCGAGGTAAGGTTTTTTCATGATTTTTCTGCAACCAAAACTTTAAACGCGTTTATCTCAAAACAAGGTTTTTCAGTGCCTTGTTGATGAAATTTCGGAAACTATCCAGCCGATTGTCATGAAATTTGAATGACATATTCTTCATAGTTATGGCTATAGCGCATATCATCAGATTTTTGAAATTTTGATTTGAAGTATTTTTTTTTTTTTTTTTTTACAAAACACTGCAAAAAAAAAACGCGTTAACTTTTTCGAAAAACGTGCGCCATCAAAAATCAGATGATATGCGCTATAGCCACTGACATACTGAATCTAAAACTGTTTTATTTTTTTGTTTCAGATGACCTGTCTCGGAGATACCATCAACAAGCCACGAACATTACATTTCTACACGGGTTTTCGATGCTACTGTTTTATTATAATAATTGTTCAAAAAAAAAAAAATAATTTTTCTTGTACTTGAAAGATGTGTTTATTATATAGGATCCATTTTATCCCATAATTGGTTGCAAAAATCCTCGAAAAAAAAATCGCGAAAATAGCCTATTTTCTAGGTGCCTAAAGTGAGAAGACGCCTTAATGCAGCTACAAACAATTAATACTAAAATGTATAAAATGCGCAAAACGTTAGTACAAATCAATGCTATATTTAAACCATGATAGCCTTAAACCTTGGATATCAATCTACTGATGAGAGAAGAAGTACTAATAGAAAGAAATGAAAAGAACAAAATACCTTTTTATTAAAATAAATTTAAAGAACAATAACACTCACATTGTGACATTATAGAAATATACTGAAGTATCCAAATGTTTGTGACCACGCGTAACTGATTTGAAGATAAACATGAAAATTCTAAGCTAAAATTTTGGACAGTTTTCCTTTCATTGGATTAAACTGAAAGATTTTCTCAGACATGGATATTTCATTCACGAAAGGATAAATGCATTAAATGCCGTTTTGTGTTATGAAACGAAGTGTTTTTAGTAAACTCGAAATATAACTTTCGATAAGGCTTTAAAGGAATCATTCTTGCCGTCGTAGAATGCCGGCGTAATTGATAAAGTTATTGGAAACAGATTTCACTGATCTAGCCCAGCGAGCTTATTGTTCGATTGGGAGTTAGGTCTGCTTCGAAATAAAATATGGGAATAAGATGTCGTTTGATTCTTTTTATTATAGCTTTTAAATTGGTCCACGATTGATTCGATCAAATTATTTGGTTGCTTGATTGTATTGATTTAATTCTTTAGAAGAGTTTATAAATAAAATTAGGTTAATTTAAGAGTACAAAAGCATTGCTGTTGGTCAGTAGCAGCACTAACTGCAGATTACCTAGGTAGTTTGAGAAATAAAACAATTTTTGGTACTATAACGAATCACCCTAATTATTCTGAACATTACCTCGATAATCTGTAAAACTGATTTCTGCAATTTGGATTTAAGCTATACATTATATCTATTATTATTATTGAAACTGCTATATTATTACGTTTAAAAGAAACTTCATTTTGTTTGCTAACCATTTTGACACTTGATAGCCATCTTCCATCTATTTGCGGTCATACCGTGCACTGAGATTGACCCAAATGGTATGCTCTGTTTCGTAAATTTACATGACCCGGGGATGTTCGTCAATAGATTTTGCCAGACTTGCATACTACAGACATGACAAAGATTTCGAAATACGCACTAGATTTCGAAATACGCTTCCAGGCTGCGTGGACGGTTAAATATTGATTATCGAATTAAAAGGCCCCCCATTGAGATTAAATGGTCAAATAAATCTGTCAGACGGAGCGATGCAATCAAAGATATGTTTAATTTGTTCAGTAGCCTATAATCGTACACTGAAATTGCAGAACTGCTAACAGTTTAGTAATATAACTAACCACTTTTTGTATAATTCAATAACTTTTATAATAAAAAAAAGCGAGTATGCGGCTTTCAGTTCGTAATTCAGTTTCCTAAATTTCTTTATCATCTGTGATATAACTTCTATTGATCTAGCCGTTTGAATTAAATCACGGATTATTTATCCGCTAGTCACCATTTTTCCTATTTAATTGTACTCAATGCTTAGAGTATTCTGTTATTGACGCAGCAAATTCTGTAAAGTAACTATTTTTTTAACAGCTTTAACCAAAATAGAAATAAAATACGTATTAAGGAAAATAGGATTTGTTTAGTTCAAAAAAGAAAAACCTGTCCCGCAGTGGTCTCGGCGCTAACCTCCGTTCCCATAAGAACAGGGCAATTGCAGAAGCATCCGGCTTGGCCAGTGTTTGGAAGGGTCAACTCCCTCTCGGCTCGACTTCTGTGGGACTGTGTTCGCTAATAGGAGCTGGTGTACGTAAAATCCGTCGTGGCTCCAATGTCCTCCAGGTTTAACGCTACCTCTGAGGTCGCCGATTTCAGGGGGTTGCCCCTCCTCTGGAATTGGTTCAAAATTAGGGGACCCCGGGCTAAAGTCGGACTTCCACCCACTGGGGGCACTAAAAATAGAAGACGCCCCCCTCCCACTGCCCATCACTACCCTATTAGGGGGAATCTGGAACCGCATGCAGTTGCCAGGGGGCATAAGCATCAACAAGAAGAAAAATCTGATGTATTCACCATACTACTTCCTTCCACGTCTCTTAAATCCCATGCATTTCATTTAGACATATTTAATATTAAATGGGTGCACGATATTTCTATAATATTGAGCTTTTGAGATCTCTACCCAGATGTCAGGGATATCACCAAGCTGGGTTCAGTTTTGGAAATTTATTTTTGACGCTAAATTTGTGCAATATTTCGACAACAGTTACCTAGTTGGGTGACAGTTGGTGCAATTTTGAGCAAGACCTTAAAAATGATTGACCGTAGGCTCTTAATATATTGATGAAGTCTGTAGATCTTATAATTTTGAAAGTACGTTGAGTGAATCTAAATAAGCTATTTAATGGAGTGCAATGAAAAGTAAGGTGCACAATTAATATGAAAATTGATTAATTAAAACGCAAGTTACGAATCTTCAATAAAACTACCATTACATAACATTAGGATTGTCAATTTCTTGACTAATACTGGGAAATAACAAAGCGCAGTTTAGAACTCAGTTTGGATGCTAAATTTGGCGATATATTACCAAAAGTTCCCATGGTTGGTGACATTTTGCGCGATATCAGGCATTCTTTCTCTATGGTTGATTTTCCGGATTTTTTTTTTTTTTTTTTTTTTTTTTTTTTTTGGAAAAGCAAACATGGAGAAATCTTAAGCGAGACGGAGACGTATTCAAAAAGTAAGTAACCGTTAAAAAAAATTGTAAAACAATTTTTTCAAGCCAATTTTATTTTTCTAAGAAAGAGCTTACCTTAAACTATTATTCTGCATAGTTTCCGCACATTTTCAAACACCTTTCGTAGCGGGTTACCTGCTTTTCTATACCTTCTCCATAGAAACTTCCCGCCTAGCTCGAGATTCATGGTAGTGGGGCGGCACCAAGTGTGGGCTTTACGGCAGGTGGTTGAACTGCTCCCAATGAAACTGTCGATTCATCTTAGTGCCACCAGCAGTATGGGGCCATGCATTGTCATGGAGGTCTGCACATGAAGCTCGAGCTAGGCTGCAAGCGCTTTGGATCCGACAATAAGGTGAAAAATGCTGTGGAGTCGTGGTTACTGTCATTGGAGGGAAGTTTCTACTTAGAAGGTATAGAAATACCGATACGACAACTGTGTGAACATTGAAGGGAACTACGCAGAAAAATAGTTTAAGGTAAGCTCTTTCATCTAAAAATAAAACTAGCTTGAAAAAAAAAATTTTTACTAATTTTTTTTTTCAAAACGGTACTTACTTTCCAAATACGTGTAGTATAAGAGAGATTCAGATCGGTCTTGTTTCTCAGTTGTCAGTCGAAAGGCTGCCAAAGTGCTCTGCACTGTTTTTGTCGTCAGAATATCGCATAGTTTGGTCATTTGATGAAGAAATTAGTGAACACTATTTGTATCCACTGTTAAGAAAGTGGTTGTGGCGTATTGCAGGTTGCGCATAAGTGACAGATCTGCATGAGACTCCGCTGAGTGAGTGTATTCCGCTGAATGTAAATTTATGGGAAAACAGCCAGAATTGAGTTGCGTCTCCACCTATCTAAACGTAGCTCCGCCCCTCATGTAAGAAGCAAAAACCTTTCTGTTCTTGCAGTATATTGCTTCACATGTTATCTTGTTACATTTAATTGTTTCAGTGTAAAAACTGCACTCAGTTTAGATGATTTTTTATGCTTATTCCCAATACTGGGGAACAGATTGAGCAGTTTATTTTCGTTATGAAAAGCAAGCTTTTCCCACACAGCACTCTAAATTTTGTAAAGAAACATACTCCTATAAGACCCGCAGCAGCGACGTAGCCACGGGGAGAGGTTGGAGGGTCACAACCCCCCATGAGGAATATTTTGTCATACAAAATACCCATATTTCGTCATACAGAATGTAAATTCTTCATTCAATTTTTAAGCACACCTACCTTTACAGTATACATATATATGAGTTGCAGTAGTCGTAACCCCCCCGACCCCCCTGGATGAAAAATTTATGGCTAAGCCCGTGACCCGCAGACAATGTGTTAAAACTCGCCAACGTTAGTTTACAATCATTTATTTTGTTAGTTAGGTTACAGTTTGCGAAAGTCTTTTGTAGATGTTTTTCGGTCATTCGCTTGAGTGACTGAAAAAGCTTGGTGAATTAGTTCTGTTTTCAAGTTGAACTTTCACAAAACACTGTTAATTAGACAATATCTTTGCTTAGCATCGCATTTAATTTCTGCATGCATGCCATATGAATGACCGATCTATGCATAAAAGTCACATTTAAATGAATAATAAATATTCTGTTACACTCTAAAATATCTCATATTCCCTCGAAACTAATAAACGTTCATCCATTCAACGTTTGAGACTTTTGAAAATGTAATCTTAAATAAGTAACAGCAATCGACGTTTTTAATTTAAAATTTAAGAAAAGGGGACGGTAGGAATATTTTTACACAAGAGCTCCTACAGCGCAAGGGTGGCCAATTTTTGCGTACAGAAAATCTGCATTTTATCTTAAAAATGTGTCACAATCGACTTAGTGCCATAGGCGTAGTTTAAGGTAGGGCGGGTGTATTCTGTGTTTTACTCTGTATTTCAGTATCAGTATGAGGTGTACTCTCACATAATATAAAAGCAAGTCAATCATCGTGATTGACTTGTTGGCCACCCCTGCTATAATGTGATAGTGGTTATAAAATAGTGTACAGTACAGCTTCTGAGCAGACTTTTTCCGTTTTGTGGATTAAATTTTTATTCATTGACATCGTTACAAAAAACAACGCTTTATCCAAACATATTCTGTACGAAATTAGTTTTCAATACGCAACCAGGAAAACAGTTAAGAAATTTATATTATATAAATAAAGTGTACACTTACGTGAAGCGTCTTAGCTTTAAATTGAATAAAACGTCTTAAAAGCTGCTGCTTGAACAAAGCAGCTGATTAGAAAGTCAAAGATTTCATTATGAGCGCTCTTCGACGAAGAAGTTGAAAGATCTTTCTGTGTTCCACAGACGTACCCAGGGGGGGGGTCCAGAGACCCCCACCCGAAATTTCAGTTTTTGTTAACAAAATAAGAATGATGAAGTCTTTTTGTGAAAAATTCTGCTTTTTCACCGTTTGGACCCCCTCCGAAATTTTTTTCTGGGTACGTCCTTGCTGTGTTCGTCTTTTGTGGCCACCCAACGTGCTTTATCTGCCCTCAATATGCATAGAGTGCTAATTTATATATGTTATTTCTAGGTACACTACCCTCTAAAAGTTAAATGTAACAAGATTTTTGAAGCTAATCATTCAAAACGTATCAGTAAAAATAAAGGAATGATAGTAATATTACTTCACAGATACCTAAGAATAAGAATAACCACCAGTTTTATTTTCAAGAAACGTAATTTAGACAAAATTATCAAGTGATCCTATGTTACAATCAGTAAAGAAATATTAAGCTTGACTACTAATCATGTTGTTGAATTTAAATTACGTCAAAATTCAATTGGAAGGCACATTGTTATGTTTTAAAAGCTGCTATTTTTATATAAGTAATTATTGTTAGTTGAATTATCAAATGATAATAATAATAATAATAACTATTCGAACAGTGGATATAAAAACTAATAACTTCATAAAATGGTTATTAGCTACCACAACCATAACTGTTCTGTACTGATTTCATTTTCCGCCTGAACCTGTCACTGATTTTGCCTACATTGCATGTCTTGTCACATTACGCAGCAGGAATTCTTCTCTTGAAGGTCATGGTCTACCTAACGGTACGGAGCAGCTGATGTATCATAATATCATAATACTTACAACCCTATTAGCAAATTTGCTCGGTCTACCACTGGCCACGTAGCCGGCCGATGATGTCCCGGACAAAATTAATAAGCATAGAGGATGTGTCATCTACTGACCCTGTATTCTCCCTATTTTAATCCACGTGTCTTTCTGCAGGTACCTGAAAAACCAGCCCTGAATGCTGCACAGGCTTGCTCATTCAGGCACTGAAACAGCATGCCTGTGCTGCATTCTCATTCTAAATTTTAGAAAGGATTTCGAAAATTATGTGTCTCAGTTTGGCAGTGTTGAACACCCTGTTTATTAGTTTTTCAAATATTCAGTGGAGGCCTTTTATTCCTCTCCCCCCCCCCAATTATCTCTTAAAGTAGCTCCCTCGCTGCTGTAATTTGAAAAAACTAATTTTGAAAAACCAAAATTCTGAAATTCCCTTCTATTTCCTGACTACTGTAAAAAAACGGCATATTGCTATCACTTTTCGCTTATTTATTCATTTTTGTGAATTTTTTAAATAGGGCGTTTATGCAACTGTTATGTGACTGTTAATTTTTTTATGCATTTAAGATGTTTGAATATCTGAAAAACGTTCGCGAAGTCTCTTCGGTCTCACTACTTCAATATTTATATTAAGGTATGATTGCTTATCATTTAGTTAGTTGTAAGGCGAACGTCAAAGAATTATGATTATAATAAAGACTTGTAGTTCAATATATGCGAAGTATTTATTAACACAGTACATTGTGTTTCAGTCCATATTAATGTACATAATCTTTTAATAAACCATTTTCAATTTAATGGTTCATCAGAAAAAATTATTTATTTATTTTAATCTCGTGAAAAATATTCAAATTGAATAATTTCGAGAAGCTATTTAGAATCGTACAAAATGCGAGTTTATTTTGACATGAAGTAAATTTCATAACAGATTTTATATGAATCTGGCACAAAACTGAATGCAATTTTTGATTTTTAACGTTGCATTTTTGACTGCAGCAAAAGAAATCCCGTTCAGTAAAACTAGCTCACGTAGGTACTTTTCTAACAGGTTTATAATATTACTTCAGACGTTGGGTAATAAAGTTTCTCTACGTCAGACTAATGTGGTAGGAACCTAATTCTACATTACAATTTAGTGAAGGTTTATGTTACTGTTGATACTCAGCCTTTCGATTAGGAATTGGACATCCTATTTTAACAAACCATTTAACTCGCATGTTAACTCCGTTTTATTAATGTGATTATACCGATTTAAACTATTAAAATATTTAATTTAGCATGTGAATGAAAATGTCTCGTTGAATAGAATGCGTTCTTATATACATTCCCGTATGACATATTATATTTATCCGCAAATTAAATGAACAAAGAGCTCTGTGAAATGCATTTATTTACTTTAAAGATTTGTCATCGAAAACTTTAATGCAATATTGAAAACTAGGACAACGTTATCACCGTATTGAACAGTCCAAAGGGCATTCAGCGATGAAATTTCCTCTTCAAATAATTTAGTTATATAGGCATGTCTAATGGTTTGCTCATTTATCAGTAGTTGGTTTAACACTTACCTAGATTAGACAGATACGTGAATATATGTGTGTGTAAGCATATTTATTATGAATATAAAAACTCTTTTACATCATTGTAAAGGTAATTTAATACTGATTTCAATACAAAAAGCAAAATTAAAATATTTCCAACATAAAAAAATATTAAACGGCAATAATTACACACAATAACAAGCCATAGATATCTGGTATGGTGCTTACTTTTTCTAATGCAGTTTTTCATGCTGATTACAAATCTGAAAACCATTTTACTCTATCACGTCAGGTTTTCCAGATATCCACAAAAACATATATTTTTTAATCCCCTTTCGTTGGAATTTTCTTTTTTTTTTTTTTTTTTTTTTTTTAATGCAGCGTCGAATTTTCCCATTCATTGTGACTACAGTTCAGAGCCCCCGGGATTATAAAACCCAAATGAAGATATATAAGCTACAATGTAAAAAAACACTCTATCCAGATATTCCCTAAGTTTTAAAACCAATTCCACATGATCCCGTCACTTATCCAATACCAACACCACCTACAGAATACAGAGTCAATGGAGGAAAACAACAAGAAAGTTCTCCATCTTCTAGCAACAACTCTGACTTCCATCCTGGTGAAGATATTCACTTGATTAATAATAATGATCTTTGCGACATCGTACGGGACCTGGCACTAACAAAAGGTCAAGCTGAACTGCTAGGTTCATGTCTGAAAGTATTTAATTTGCTATCAACAGGTACAAGAACTTCACAATTCTGACACAGGCACAAAGACCTCGTGTAGTTTTTTGCAAATGAGTGATAATATGTGCTACTGCACGGACATCCAAGGTCTTATGTCAAGCCTCAGGGTAGAACATAGCACTGAAGCATGGTGACTGTCCATTGATTCCTCCAAGGCAAGTTTAAAGGCTGTATTATTACACAATGGGAACATGTATTCATCAGTACTGGTTGGATTTTCTGCCCATCTAAAATAGATGTACAAATCCATGTTACTACTTCTTGAAAAAATTCACTATTGCGATTACAATTGTTGATGTTTAGGAAGAGAATGTTTTTTATTTTTCTCTTGACCTTAAGAAACGTTTGAAAATTCTGTTACATTTTATTGGAAAATTAATAAAAGTTTGCTTTAAAAGAATTACTCGAAACACAGACCTTTCATAACATTAAAAAACTCATATTTTGGTACAGTTTGTTTAACCTAGATATAGCTGACAGATTCATTTGTTTGTGTTAAATACCAAGCGCGTTTTACAGTTTTATTTTAAGAGTTAATGGAACTAGCAAGAAGAAATATGTATATACAAAGCTTTTAAAGTAATAAATTCGAAATTTTCGCTTGCGAACTCTAAGTTACCTAATTGTACGTCCACTGCAATGTAAACGAAATGTAGGTTGATGATATATTTATTCCTTCGAGTAGGAAGCACTATGTAATGCACACATAAAATGTTACTTCTAAGTTGTTACGATCGTTTCGACCAAAAAATTCTTTCGGTCTTCATCAGACAAGCCCTTCGACTCGCAGAGCAGAGTTCCCTCTGCTATAGTTCATGGAATACAGCATAAAGAGTGGAAAGAAGAGCAGTTGAAGCGGTTTCTCAGCAAATTGAAAAAATTCTCTCAAAATGATTTTTCATCCTTTTTCTCTTTTACTCGAAAATTCAGCTGAAATTTCCCTCGTTCTGGCAACACTGTTCTACAGTACTATTCCAAAATGCCACGTCTCTGTGAGTCGGGTAGCCTGGATGATCAGATTGATCCTGAGAGAAAACACGGAAATAGCATTAGGAATATTTTGCATGGTAAATAACTATTTTCTCAGCTAACCATTGAAGTTACTCACTCTCCTGAGTAGTTTGGGAAATACGATTATTGGGTGGTTAAAAGCTGCAAATAGTAGATTGTAGCAATTAAAAAATTCTTACTTACTTGTATATTGAAAATATGAACAGAGCAGGCAGCACGAAAAATATTGATATAATGTAGGAATTGCGTGGAATAGCTGTAAACGGCGTATACCCTAAATGACGAAAGAAAATATAAGTTATCAATGACATAAACGAAAACATTCGTATGTCGTCGAAGAAGCTAATTTATATTTAAAGAATGTTTCACGTTCATCTTCAAAGGACTTAGTAATACTCATGCGTTGAAATAATAATACAGGATCTGATGGTACCTTCTCATTGTGAACTTTTATAGTTAAAAGAGGGAGTACTTTATCAAGAAGTTTAAGTTTAATATCTTTAAAATTCTGGCCAAACTTTTTAGTCATAGAATTGATTCCTATTTCACGAGCATTATGACAGTTTATTTTTTCATCTCCACTTGCGACTCCACGACTCCACTTCCAATGGAAATTGTTTTTTCCATTGGAAAAAAAGGATCGTTCAATGAAAATCAATCA
This sequence comes from Cheiracanthium punctorium, assembly GCA_038373885.1. Classification (NCBI taxonomy): domain Eukaryota; kingdom Metazoa; phylum Arthropoda; class Arachnida; order Araneae; family Cheiracanthiidae; genus Cheiracanthium; species Cheiracanthium punctorium. The sequence goes on from JAWZYV010011195.1 coordinate 10,503, forward strand.
AGAAGTTTTTTAATCTCTTCATTATCCCTTCTTTGACGTTAATTACGTACATCTACGTACTGGTCTGTAGTGTCCATTTTTATATCAGTAAGGTCTTCTCTAGTCCCTCCCACACAGTGTTCATTGTATGCATGCTATAAACCCATGTGTACTTCTTGATCGAGCAATACCTCTATCTGTTTTCGTTGATTTCATTAGTGATTGTTCAATGATCATATCTGTCGAAGTTCCACAACTGAATTTAGCAGGACTTTTGAACGTCTAACAGTATAAAATACTTGTGTAAACTTTCTAAAAACATTAGGATCAATCAAATTTTCCAACTGCAGCGTGTCCTGGAGATATAAATGGGCAGATTTAGCATAGGAAAAATGCCCTGATGTGTGAAAATAAGGAAGAATGTCTTTAACGCAATTCAAATGAGCTTACCAATCTCCTATATGTTTAGCTCTTATGAAATTGCTATCGATACAGTACGGGTTTTTAGCTTCCTTTCAACAAAAGGCAAAGCAATTTATGGGACTTACATAAAAACCTTTATTACTCTAACATCAATCATACAATTCCAACGCCTGTTTTATCAGGCGTCCAAAACAAAAACAGTCCCAACAAAATTTTATATAAAACTAAATTAAATCTTTAGAATCCTCGCACCTCTCATTATTGTAACGTGCCCTCATTCTCCAGTACATATTTTATATTTCAGCTCGAGTCAAATTTCCAGTTTTATTACCATGGAGTTTGGTGCGTTCGTTAGTTCATCACATAATCCGTTGATAATATCGAGGGAACTTTACTACCCCAATGGGGGAAATCACATCCGTCACAGGAGTGACGATGCTGCTGAAAGAAAATCTTTGTTTACGATCTTTTATGGCCTGTACTTGATATCGGATCACTGTATTATTAATATTTTTTTTAAACAGGTTCGAAAAATAAATAATTATATCCTCATAAGACACTGTAATAATTCAATTTAGAATAACACGATTCAATATAAAAATACATAAACCTGATCCTCTTTATTAAGAAGGATCTAACTTGAGCCTGGATAATGCATCAGCATTTCCATGTTGAATGCCCCTTCGATAAGTAATTTTCAAATTGTATCGCTGCAACGCTAAAGCCCACATTGTTAATTTGGCGCTGTGTGGAAGGTTATCTGTCAAATATGTTAAAGGGTTATGATCTGATACGATCTGGATTTCCGCGCCAAATATCCAAGTATCAAATTTTTTTAGTGCTTCTAAAACTCCATATGCTTCTCTCTCAATCCTAGACCATTTCGTTTGGCTGGGGATTAGTTTCTTGCTGAAAAAAGCAATAGGGACTTCCTCTCCCTTGGCGTCCTTTTGTGCGAGACACGCGCCAATAGCTGTAGCCGATGCGTCACTGTACAACT
>JAWZYV010011196.1:0-2500 GCA_038373885.1 Cheiracanthium punctorium
TGATCGTAACCTGACTACTTGGATAAAACTGTGCAAAATTGCTAGAGCCTAATACATCCGCACTGAAGACGCTCCACGCTTCGGGACGAGGACGCGTTTTAGTTAAGACCATAAACCAATCGGTACTCGTGGCTTCCGTCCGAAACGGTGGTGTCCTCTGGCTCTAACTAACCTTGTTTGGCCTTGATCGGCACGCCCGTCCCGGCGACGTATCTTTCAAGTGTCTGCCTTATCAACTTTCGATGGTAGGTTACGCGCCTACCATGGTCGTAACGGGTAACGGGGAATCAGGGTTCGATTCCGGAGAGGGAGCCTGAGAAACGGCTACCACATCCAAGGAAGGCAGCAGGCGCGCAAATTACCCACTCCCAGAACGGGGAGGTAGTGACGAAAAATAACAATACGGGACTCTTTTGAGACCCCGTAATTGGAATGAGTACACTCTAAATCCTTTAACGAGGATCCATTGGAGGGCAAGTCTAGTGCCAGCAGCCGCGGTAATTCTAGCTCCAATAGCGTATATTAAAGTTGTTGCGGTTAAAAAGCTCGTAGTTGGATCTCAGTTCCAGACGGGCGGTCCACTTACCGGTGGTTACTGCTTGTTCTGAACAGCCAGCCGGTTTCTCTTGATGATCTTCACCGGTTGTCTTGGGTGACCGGCAAGTTTACTTTGAAAAAATTAGAGTGCTCAAAGCAGGCGCGACGCCTGAATAATGGTGCATGGAATAATGGAATAGGACCTCGGTTCTATTTTGTTGGTTTTCGGAACACGAGGTAATGATTAAGAGGGACAGACGGGGGCATTCGTATTGCGACGCTAGAGGTGAAATTCTTGGACCGTCGCAAGACGAACTACTGCGAAAGCATTTGCCAAGAATGTTTCCATTAATCAAGAACGAAAGTTAGAGGTTCGAAGGCGATCAGATACCGCCCTAGTTCTAACCATAAACGATGCCAGCCAGCGATCCGGCTGTGTTCCTCAAATGACACGCCGGGCAGCTTCCGGGAAACCAAAGCTTTTGGGTTCCGGGGGAAGTATGGTTGCAAAGCTGAAACTTAAAGGAATTGACGGAAGGGCACCACCAGGAATGGAGCCTGCGGCTTAATTTGACTCAACACGGGGAAACTTACCCGGCCCGGACACAGGAAGGATTGACAGATTAAGAGCTCTTTCTTGATTCTGTGGGTGGTGGTGCATGGCCGTTCTTAGTTGGTGGAGCGATTTGTCTGGTTAATTCCGATAACGAACGAGACTCTAGCCTACTAAATAGACGTCCCGGTCCACTCTGCCGGGCGTTCTTCTTAGAGGGACAAGCGGCGTTTAGCCGCACGAGACAGAGCAATAACAGGTCTGTGATGCCCTTAGATGTCCGGGGCCGCACGCGCGCTACATTGAAGGAATCAGCGTGTGCTTTCCCTGTCCGACAGGACTGGGTAACCCGTTGAACCTCCTTCGTGCTGGGGATAGGAAATTGTAATTGTTTTCCTTGAACGAGGAATTCCCAGTAAGCACGAGTCATCAGCTCGTGTTGATTACGTCCCTGCCCTTTGTACACACCGCCCGTCGCTACTACCGATTGAATGATTTAGTGAGGTCTTCGGACTGGCGCTCGGAGCGGCCTTCGGGTCGCGCCGGCGTGCCGGAAAGATGACCAAACTTGATCATTTAGAGGAAGTAAAAGTCGTAACAAGGTTTCCGTAGGTGAACCTGCGGAAGGATCATTACCGTGTCGTGCACCAGCACGAGAGCGAGTAAAAAAATCCAAACTCGGAGCCCCACGGCTCCGTTTCGAACGCACGGGGAACGTAACATGAGGTGCCTCGGCTGCCCTTGCCGCCAGACGAGCGGTTGAAGGGGGTGCGCCCTAGGGCGCGCTAGGCTTGAAGAGGCTGTCCCGATAACGCCGGGGACAGTCCGCCTCCTTGGTTCCCCACTTTCCTCCGGCGGCGAGTTTTTGAGGGCTCCCGTCCGCCTCGAGGCGGATTCCCCGCCGGAGCGACCGGTTCGTGACCTCGAACTGCGGGTTCATGACCTTTCGACTCCCCCCCGTGGGGGAGTCCCCGCAGTTGGAAGCGAACCGACATTCAACCTCAAACTTCTCCGGAAACGGAGAATCCTGACAAACTCTCGAAATTGCTAAGGACGAAGGGAGAAATCCCAGAGTCCGCCAGAAACTTGAAACACAACTCTGAGCAGTGGATCACTCGGCTCACGGGTCGATGAAGAACGCAGCCAGCTGCGAGACTTGGTGTGAATTGCAGGACACATTGAGCACTGATTTTTCGAACGCACATTGCGGCCTCGGGTCCTACCCGGGGCCACGTCTGTCTGAGGGTCGGACCTACGCTTGCCGAAGGGGGTCATTCACCCCCTACGTGGTCGCACCGGGAAGCCCTAAAGCGGCTTCTCGCCGACCCAAACCGAGCGCGATCCCCACGCCCAGAAGCGTCCCGCTTAGGACGCCCGGGACGGAGGAGAGGCGGACGAGCCTCCCGGATC
>JAWZYV010011196.1:7500-20204 GCA_038373885.1 Cheiracanthium punctorium
CAATTTAAACACAGTTTTAAAACGGCAAATGTCTCTGGAAGAAAACCTTCCAAAGATATTTCCTCGCCCACCCCCAATTCTCCCACCCTCTTGAACGGCCTGCAGCGGGAATCGAACTGTCGGTTTCGAAGCGCACAAACATTAAACTTTAGTATACAATTTGAACAGCTTGCCATATTAAATGTTATTCGAAGAAAACCTTCCAAAACGCAACTCACTCACCGAAACAAAACATTATCACGTAATGATTTCTGAATTATCACACAATGCATTCTTAGATGGCATACAATAAAATTTAATATACAATATAAACACAGTTTTAAAATGGCAAATGTCTCTGGAAGAAAACCTTCAGAAACTCATGGCACGAACAAATACAAATTATTCTCGCATACGGGGCAGATAATGAAATGTAGTATGAATGTTATTGAAAAGAAGGAAATATTATTCAAAGAAAACCTTCGAAAGCTCAAGAGGATGGCTAATATACAATTTAAACACAGTTTTAAAATGGCAAATGTCTCTGGAAGAAAACCTTCCAAAGATATTTCCTCGCCCACCCCCAATTCTCCCACCCTCTTGAACGGCCTGCAGCGGCAATCGAACTGTCGGTTTCGAAGCGCACAAACATTAAACTTTAGTATACAATTTGAACAGCTTGCCATATTAAATGTTATTCGAAGAAAACCTTCCAAAACGCAACTCACTCACCGAATCAAAACATTATCACGTAATGATTTCTGAATTATCACACAATGCATTCTTAGATGGCATACATTAAAATTTAATATACAATATAAACACAGTTTTAAAATGGCAAATGTCTCTGGAAGAAAACCTTCCAAAACTCATGGCACGAACAAATACAAATTATTCTCGCATACGGGGCAGATAATGAAATGTAGTATGAATGTTATTGAAAAGAAGGAAATATTATTCAAAGAAAACCTTCGAAAGCTCAAGAGGATGGCTAATATACAATTTAAACACATTTTTAAAACAGCAAATATCTTTGGAAGGAAACCTTCCAAAGATATTTCCTCGCCCACCCCCAATTCTCCCACCCTCTTAAACGGCCTGCAGCGGCAATCGAACTGTCGGTTTCGAAGCGCACAAACATTAAACTTTAGTATACAATTTGAACAGCTTGCCATATTAAATGTTATTCGAAGAAAACCTTCCAAAACGCAACTCACTCACCGAAACAAAACATTATCACGTAATGATTTCTGAATTATCACACAATGCATTCTTAGATGGCATACATTAAAATTTAATATACAATATAAACACAGTTTTAAAATGGCAAATGTCTCTGGAAGAAAACCTTCCAAAACTCATGGCACGAACAAATACAAATTATTCTCGCATACGGGGCAGATAATGAAATGTAGTATGAATGTTATTGAAAAGAAGGAAATATTATTCAAAGAAAACCTTCGAAAGCTCAAGAGGATGGCTAATATACAATTTAAACACATTTTTAAAACAGCAAATATCTTTGGAAGGAAACCTTCCAAAGATATTTCCTCGCCCACCCCCAATTCTCCCACCCTCTTAAACGGCCTGCAGCGGCAATCGAACTGTCGGTTTCGAAGCGCACAAACATTAAACTTTAGTATACAATTTGAACAGCTTGCCATATTAAATGTTATTCGAAGAAAACCTTCCAAAACGCAACTCACTCACCGAAACAAAACATTATCACGTAATGATTTCTGAATTATCACACAATGCATTCTTAGATGGCATACATTAAAATTTAATATACAATATAAACACAGTTTTAAAATGCCAAATGTCTCTGGAAGAAAACCTTCCAAAACTCATGGCACGAACAAATACAAATTATTCTCGCATACGGGGCAGATAATGAAATGTAGTATGAATGTTATTGAAAAGAAGGAAATATTATTCAAAGAAAACCTTCGAAAGCTCAAGAGGATGGCTAATATACAATTTAAACACAGTTTTAAAATGGCAAATGTCTCTGGAAGAAAACCTTCCAAAGATATTTCCTCGCCCACCCCCAATTCTCCCACCCTCTTGAACGGCCTGCAGCGGCAATCGAACTGTCGGTTTCGAAGCGCACAAACATTAAACTTTAGTATACAATTTGAACAGCTTGCCATATTAAATGTTATTCGAAGAAAAACCTTCCAAAACACAACTCACTCACCGAATCAAAACATTATCACGTAATGATTTCTGAATTATCACACAATGCATTCTTAGATGGCATACATTAAAATTTAATATACAATATAAACACAGTTTTAAAATGGCAAATGTCTCCGGAAGAAAACCTTCCAAAACTCATGGCACGAACAAATACAAATTATTCTCGCATACGGGGCAGATAATGAAATGTAGTATGAATGTTATTGAAAAGAAGGAAATATTATTCAAAGAAAACCTTCGAAAGCTCAAGAGGATGGCTAATATACAATTTAAACACAGTTTTAAAATGGCAAATGTCTCTGGAAGAAAACCTTCCAAAGATATTTCCTCGCCCACCCCCAATTCTCCCACCCTCTTGAACGGCCTGCAGCGGCAATCGAACTGTCGGTTTCGAAGCGCACAAACATTAAACTTTAGTATACAATTTGAACAGCTTGCCATATTAAATGTTATTCGAAGAAAACCTTCCAAAACGCAACTCACTCACCGAAACAAAACATTATCACGTAATGATTTCTGAATTATCACACAATGCATTCTTAGATGGCATACATTAAAATTTAATATACAATATAAACACAGTTTTAAAATGGCAAATGTCTCTGGAAGAAAACCTTCCAAAACTCATGGCACGAACAAATACAAATTATTCTCGCATACGGGGCAGATAATGAAATGTAGTATGAATGTTATTGAAAAGAAGGAAATATTATTCAAAGAAAACCTTCGAAAGCTCAAGAGGATGGCTAATATACAATTTAAACACAGTTTTAAAATGGCAAATGTCTCTGGAAGAAAACCTTCCAAAGATATTTCCTCGCCCACCCCCAATTCTCCCACCCTCTTGAACGGCCTGCAGCGGCAATCGAACTGTCGGTTTCGAAGCGCACAAACATTAAACTTTAGTATACAATTTGAACAGCTTGCCATATTAAATGTTATTCGAAGAAAACCTTCCAAAACACAACTCACTCACCGAATCAAAACATTATCACGTAATGATTTCTGAATTATCACACAATGCATTCTTAGATGGCATACATTAAAATTTAATATACAATATAAACACAGTTTTAAAATGGCAAATGTCTCTGGAAGAAAACCTTCCAAAACTCATGGCACGAACAAATACAACTTATTCTCGCATACGGGGCAGATAATGAAATGTAGTATGAATGTTATTGAAAAGAAGGAAATATTATTCAAAGAAAACCTTCGAAAGCTCAAGAGGATGGCTAATATACAATTTAAACACAGTTTTAAAATGGCAAATGTCTCTGGAAGAAAACCTTCCAAAGATATTTCCTCGCCCACCCCCAATTCTCCCACCCTCTTGAACGGCCTGCAGCGGCAATCGAACTGTCGGTTTCGAAGCGCACAAACATTAAACTTTAGTATACAATTTGAACAGCTTGCCATATTAAATGTTATTCGAAGAAAACCTTCCAAAACACAACTCACTCACCGAATCAAAACATTATCACGTAATGAACTCTGAATTATCACACAATGCATTCTTAGATGGCATACATTAAAATTTAATATACAATATAAACACAGTTTTAAAATGGCAAATGTCTCTGGAAGAAAACCTTCCAAAACTCATGGCACGAACAAATACAAATTATTCAAAAGAAGGAAATATTATTCAAAGAAAACCTTCGAAAGCTCAAGATACCTTCCAAAGATATTTGCTTGCTCCCCCCACACTTTGATTACTAGAATAATTCGTTAAAACACAAAAGATTAAAATTTACCCTTGCCATGGGTATACTAAACCAAAGGGAAAACAATCATCAGAAACTCGACAACGTTCATACGTGTCGATCACTCATCCCCTCAGAAATGCGAAATTCATTCATCTCGACAATTTAAATTCACGGAACCATTGACAGTCAGCAGAGTGAGCTTCGCTGCCTTGCAAACTCCGAGAAATATAAAAACGCGAACATACGAGTATAGTTACCTTCCTTTCGTCTCGCACCATCCCCAAGCGCAGAAAAAACACCGGCGCACTAATGTCAGGCAATTCTAAAAGCAAGCGTTCACATGCCACTCGTCAAAACCACCGTCCTCCGGAGGGAAAAAAAAAACAAGTCGGAAGTGGGGGATGTTCGCAGTGGCATGGCGTAAGGGGGGGGGCTCCCATACAAAGGCATGTGCCCCCCCTGGATCCCCTGCTGCTGCCTACTTTGATTATTAGAATAATTCGTTAAAACACAAAAGACTAAAATTTACCCTTGCCATGGGTATACTAAACCAAAGGGAAAACAATCATCAGAAACTCGACAACGTTCATACGTGTCGATCACTCATCCCCTCAGAAATGCGAAATTCATTCATCTCGACAATTTAAATTCACGGAACCATTGACAGTCAGCAGAGTGAGCTTCGCTGTCTTGCAAACTCCGAGAAATAAAATAACGCGAACATACGAGTATAGTTACCTTCCTTTCGTCTCGCACCATCCCCAAGCGCAGAAAAAACACCGGCGCACTAATGTCAGGCAATTCTAAAAGCAAGCGTTCACATGCCACTCGTCAAAACCACCGTCCTCCGGAGGGAAAAAAAAAAAACAAGTCGGAAGTGGGGGATGTTCGCAGTGGCATGGCGTAAGGGGGGGGCTCCCATACCCAGGCATGTGCCCCCCCCTGGATCCCCTGCTGCTGCCTAATTTGATTATTAGAATAATTCGTTAAAACACAAAAGATTAAAATTTACCCTTGCCATGGGTATACTAAACCAAAGGGAAAACAATCATCAGAAACTCGACAACGTTCATACGTGTCGATCACTCATCCCCTCAGAAATGCGAAATTCATTCATCTCGACAATTTAAATTCACGGAACCATTGACAGTCAGCAGAGTGAGCTTCGCTGCCTTGCAAACTCCGAGAAATAAAATAACGCGAACATACGAGTATAGTTACCTTCCTTTCGTCTCGCACAATCCCCAAGCGCAGAAAAAACACCGGCGCACTAATGTCAGGCAATTCTAAAAGCAAGCGTTCACATGCCACTCGTCAAAACCACCGTCCTCCGGAGGGGAAAAAAAAACAAGTCGGAAGTGGGGGATGTTCGCAGAGGCATGGCATAAGGGGGGGGGGGCTCCAATACCCAGGCATGTGCCCCCCCCTGGATCCCCTGCTGCTGCCTACTTTGATTATTAGAATAATTCGTTAAAACACAAAAGATTAAAATTTACCCTTGCCATGGGTATACTAAACCAAAGGGAAAACAATCATCAGAAACTCGACAACGTTCATACGTGTCGATCACTCATCCCCTCAGAAATGCGAAATTCATTCATCTCGACAATTTAAATTCACGGAACCATTGACAGTCAGCAGAGTGAGCTTCGCTGTCTTGCAAACTCCGAGAAATAAAATAACGCGAACATACGAGTATAGTTACCTTCCTTTCGTCTCGCACCATCCCCAAGCGCAGAAAAAACACCGGCGCACTAATGTCAGGCAATTCTAAAAGCAAGCGTTCACATGCCACTCGTCAAAACCACCGTCCTCCGGAGGGAAAAAAAAAAACAAGTCGGAAGTGGGGGATGTTCGCAGTGGCATGGCGTAAGGGGGGGGGCTCCCATACCCAGGCATGTGCCCCCCCCTGGATCCCCTGCTGCTGCCTAATTTGATTATTAGAATAATTCGTTAAAACACAAAAGATTAAAATTTACCCTTGCCATGGGTATACTAAACCAAAGGGAAAACAATCATCAGAAACTCGACAACGTTCATACGTGTCGATCACTCATCCCCTCAGAAATGCGAAATTCATTCATCTCGACAATTTAAATTCACGGAACCATTGACAGTCAGCAGAGTGAGCTTCGCTGCCTTGCAAACTCCGAGAAATAAAATAACGCGAACATACGAGTATAGTTACCTTCCTTTCGTCTCGCACAATCCCCAAGCGCAGAAAAAACACCGGCGCACTAATGTCAGGCAATTCTAAAAGCAAGCGTTCACATGCCACTCGTCAAAACCACCGTCCTCCGGAGGGGAAAAAAAACAAGTCGGAAGTGGGGGATGTTCGCAGAGGCATGGCATAAGGGGGGGGGGGCTCCAATACCCAGGCATGTGCCCCCCCCTGGATCCCCTGCTGCTGCCTACTTTGATTATTAGAATAATTCGTTAAAACACAAAAGATTAAAATTTACCCTTGCCATGGGTATACTAAACCAAAGGGAAAACAATCATCAGAAACTCGACAACGTTCATACGTGTCGATCACTCATCCCCTCAGAAATGCGAAATTCATTCATCTCGACAATTTAAATTCACGGAACCATTGACAGTCAGCAGAGTGAGCTTCGCTGCCTTGCAAACTCCGAGAAATAAAATAACGCGAACATACGAGTATAGTTACTTTCCTTTCGTCTCGCACCATCCCCAAGCGCAGAAAAAACACCGGCGCACTAATGTCAGGCAATTCTAAAAGCATGCGTTCACATGCCACTCGTCAAAACCACCGTCCTCCGGAGGGAAAAAAAATCAAGTCTTAAGTGGGGGATGTTCGCAGAGGCATGGCGTAAGGGGGGGCTCCCATCCCCAAGTGTATGCCCCCCCCCTGGATCCCGTGATTATTACTTTGATTATTAGAATAATTCTTTAAAACACAAAAGATTAAAATTTACCCTTGCCATGGGTATACTAAACCAAAACCTATTAATACAGGGAAAACAATCATCAGAAACTCGACAACGTTCATACATATCAATCACTCATCTCCTCGGAAATGTGAAATTCATTCATTTTGACAATTTAAATTAATGGCACCATTCACAGTCAGTAGATTGAGCATCGATGCCTTGCAAACTCCGAGAAATAAAATAAAATAACTCGAGCATCCCAGTAGTTACCTTCGTTTCGTCTCCCACCATCCCCAAGCGCAGAAAAAACACTCGCACATTCTTTTTTCATTTACTTTTTATTAAATTGGCTTAAGGAAAAAAATTAACTAAAATTCATTAAAAGCAGTGCTAACCAGTCTGCGATAAAATTTTCTTAGTCTCCATTTCAAAGAGTACACTTCGAATATGAACGATTTTCTGTTGATTCACGCTTGTACAGTCGGTAGAGCATGCGGCTCGAGAACTGGCAGTCTTGCGTTCGAATCTGCCTTCTGCCGAGTGAGGCAGGGGGGGGGGGGGGGGGTTGGGGGGGGGGGGCGGGGGGGGGGGGGTACGGCTAAGGACAAAAAATACACCCACACATCACTCATCAAAATTTAAATTCCAGTGGAAAAAAAAAAAAAAAAAAAAAAAAAAAAACTCAACAATGTTCATGCGTTCTTCCAAAAATGAATAACATTTAATATGATAAAACTGTTTACATTGCACATTAAATTTTAATGTACATTAAATTTTAATGGGGGTACGGCTAAGGACAAAAAATACATCCACACATCACTCATCAAAATCTAAATTAAAAAAAAAAAAAAAAAACAATGTTCATGCGTTCTGCTAAAAATGAATAACATTTAATATGGTAAAACTGTTTACATCGTACATTAAATTTTAATGTTTGTCTGCCATTCAAGAATTAATTAAGTGATGATACTTTGATCCCGTGTGTGCCTTTTGTTTTGGATTAAATCTCTTCTGGAAACGCGTGGAAACTTTTTGCTTTTAAACGATTTTGCATCAGCTCTGGAATTTTTAGACTGCCGCATTGAGCCTCGAACCCACGACTCAATGCATGCCTCAAACCCAGGCCGCATTGAGCCATTAACCCACGAATGTGGCCGTCGTGTGTTCGATTCCCAGCTGTGGAATTTTTTGCATAGATGGTAAAAAATAAAATCAGCCTAAACACTCGATATTGCCTAATAACTTGAAAGGTTGAGGACGGCTAAGGACAAAAAATACATCCACACATCACTCATGAAAATTTAAATTCCAGTGGAAAAAAAAAAAAAAAAACTCAACAATGTTCATGCGTTCTTCTAAAAATGAATAACATTTAATATGGTAAAACTGTTTACATTGTACATTAAATTTTAATGTTTGTCTGCCATTCAAGAATTAATTAAGTGATGATACTTTGATCCCGTGTGTGCCTTTTCTTTTGGATTAAATCTCTTCTGGAAACTTTTTGCTTTTAAACGATTTTGCATCAGCTCTGGAATTTTTAGACTGCCGCATTGAGCCTCGAACCCACGACTCAATGCATGCATCGAACCCAGGCCGCAATGAGCCACTAACCCACGAATGTGGCAGTCGTGTGTTCGATTCCCAGCTGTGGAATTTTTCGCATAGATGGTAAAAAATAAAATCAGCCTAAACACTCGATATTGCCTAATAACTTGAAAGGTTGAGGACGGCTAAGGACAAAAAATACATCCACACATCACTCATCAAAATTTAAATTCCAGTGGGAAAAAAAAAAAAAAAAAAAAAAAAAAAAAAAAAAAAACAATGTTCATGCGTTCTTCTAAAAATGAATAACATTTAATATGGTAAAACTGTTTACATTGTACATTAAATTTTAATGGGGGTACGGCTAAGGACAAAAATTACATCCACACATCACTCATCAAAATCTAAATTCCAGTGGAAAAAAAAAAAAAAAAAAAAAAAACTCAACAATGTTCATGCGTTCTTCTAAAAATGAATAACATTTAATATGGTAAAACTGTTTACATTGTACATTAAATTTTAATGTTTGTCTGCCATTCAAGAATTAATTAAGTGATGATACTTTGATCCCATGTGTGCCTTTTGTTTTGGATTAAATCTTTTCTGGAAACGCGTGGAAACTTTTTGCTTTTAAACGATTTTGCATCAGCTCTGGAATTTTTAGACTGCCGCATTGAGCCTCGAACCCACGACTCAATGCATGCCTCGAACCCAGGCCGCATTGAGCCACTAACCCACGAATGTGGCAGTCGTGTGTTCGATTCCCAGTTGTGGAATTTTTCGCATAGATGGTAAAAAATAAAATCAGCCTAAACACTCGATATTGCCTAATAACTTGAAAGGTTGATAGAAACACTTTCTAAAATATGTATAAATTCCGCAGCGTAACGGAGTTGTCACGAATTAATTGTTTCATCTGTTCCATCTGTGGTTTGCAGAGGAAGATGATAAATGTCAACGGTTCTAATGCGAGAAATTTCATCTGGGAATCGTCCCAGAGTAGCTCAGTCGTAAAGCACCCGCACGTTATGCGGCATACATGGGTTCGATTCCTAGCTCTGGAATTTTTGGACTGCCGCATTGAGTCTCGAACACACGACTCAATGCATGCCTCGAACCCACGCCGCATTGAGCCTCTAACCCAGGAATGCTTCAGTCGTGGGTTCGATTCCCAGCTCGAATTTTTCGCATAGTTGGTAAAAAATAAAATCAGCCTAAACACTCCAAATTGCCTAATAAATTTGCACGTTTTATGATTACATTAGCATAGTTAGAGTGTCGGCTATCAAAACCAGTTATAAATTGATTCATTAGGGTTTTTTGGGGGGTGTGTCATAACCCTCATGATGAATTTTTTGGCATACAAAATGTATATTCTTTGTTACATTATCAAACACACGTGTACATATATATGAGTTGTAGTAGCCGTAACCCTCCCTATGAAAAATTTCTGGCTACGCCCATGATTACAATAGCTTAGTTACAATATCAGCTATCAAAATAAGTTACAAATTCAGTTATAAAAAATTTAAAAAATACATGTAATGGAACATAAATTTAAATTTTAAAATAGCTTTTTACCTTATATGATTACACTAGCTGCGTGACCGCCCATTCTTCGAACAGTAAGAAACGGAAATTTTCCTCACATGTGTAATTCGAATTAATTCCAGGGATGTGGAATCTAGAAAAGAAAAAATATTTTAATCTTGACTTAAAGTTTGCATCATATGTACTAACATGAGATCATTGCAATATAATGACACAAAAAATATTATGTCAGCGGCATTCGCTATCCAAAAAGTGAAAAGTTTCACCGTTTCAGTGAACTTCTCACTTTGAAAAATGTCTCATTTCCACTTAATGCTGTTTTTTAGGGTCACGTTTCAGTAATAAATACTTCAGACACTACATAAAACAGACACTTTTAAAAAAATTTTAAATTACATCACCCTCTCTTGCAGCCCTTTACAAAAAGAAAAGAGATAAGACTGCGCTATTAATGAATGTCATTTTATCTCTCATCACCCTTTATTGAAAAAATGCGACATAATTTTACATGCATTTAAATACTATTAGTTCACAACAGCTTTAATCTATTGTTACAATATTTTGTAAGCTATAGAATATGCATCACATGTATTTTCCCTAAATAGGTTACATTCATTAAAATTCCAACATAGGGTTACCAGGCAAAATACGCAAAAGATGAGCGATAAAATGACAAAGTCAATTAATATCGTTTTAATATGGCAATAATGAAACTAAAAAATTTGTGGGGTTCAGGGGGATCTACCCCTGACGAGGCTCGAACTGCCAAGTTTTTTTTTTTATAGAGGCTTTAAAATTGTTTTTCTAGATTATGCAGTTTAATTTCTCTTTTCACAAATAAATCAAGTATCTATAAGCGGAAATCAAGCGAAGCAAAGAAATTGTCTGTGTAGACATAAGAATATCTATGTACAGAAAACGAAATCTTTGGAATGGGAAAGTTTTTTCACAATTTCAGAAGAGCGCTGGTTGTAATTGGTTCACAACCGACTTCTAGTCGTATAATAACAGCAGTATTTGGCACATTTTGGCTTCAAGTATAAGGCAATAAACAACAGATGTTCTGTTGGGGTCTGACCCGCAGTAATCTCCTGCATCCGGAAACTAGCACGTTACGGCGCGGAAGGCGATAACTGTCAACCGCGCAGGAAAATACTTTGGCACCTGGCTCGCGCTGAAGGAAGAGGATTACGCTTGCACTCGCAGTTGGTGTGCATGTAGGATGGCTTAGCTCCAGCGACCGACCAAATGTGGCATGCTTAATTCTTTATCGTTTCAGTGTGTAACATAAATTCGTAGAAGTTTTAAAATAAATATGGTTTAAGTGTTGATATGTGTAATGTTTAATTATTTAATAATTTTGTATTAGCAACCTTCTAAAGACTCACTTTTCGTATTGCATTTAATTGAGCCGTAATGTAACGGCCATCCTTTCTCAGCTGACAGTTCTCTCTCCTACGCTGATATTTTGTTCTCTTCTAGAAAATTCAGCGATCTCTTGGCGGAGACCGTGGCTTAGCTTGGTGACATCATCGCGGCACGGAGCAGCCTGAATGTAGCTTCACGAGATTCCTGAAAAGAAGAAAGGAGGGTAAATAAAGGCTGTAAAATAACTGAAATAAAATAATACTGTGTAATCTAGGAAAACTATTTCAGACGATTTGGGATTGCAATTGTCCCTTCAAAGCCTGATGACAGTGACTTATGTCACTCAAACGACACACTTTATTACTCTCGGAAATAAAATGGATCGGAAAGTACCGAAAAATCTCTCTAAAATTAGGGAACGAGTAGATTTTTATTCTTTAAATGTAGTGCAGATTTCTTTCTACATATTTATGAAAAAGTACAAGAAGATCGTAAAAGCAGTGTAGATGATATTTTGCTTTTTAATCTTCTAAAGGGTTTTGTCTGTTGAAATTATTTCCTTTTTACGGTAACCTCTACCCGCGATCCCACTAGAGGAAGCAGTGATCGGAACCCAGACCAGCGCGTCGGAGAAGAATCAGTGGGGTAAAGCTAACCTGTTTCAGCACCGGCTAAACCGACCTCAATTTCCTTATTAGTGGGTGAACAATCCAACACAATACGAATTCTGCTTCATAATGATAGGAAATCCAGAATTTGAAGGGTTAAAACACTTAGGAGTCGTTTTTCCAGATAACGTCGTTTAACTTTTTTTTCATTAAAAATGATCGTCTGCTTGAAGCATCAATACAAGAGGGGTTAAATGCAAACCGAAATCTGTCGAAAAAAGTTAAACGACGTTATCTGGAAAAACAATTTTAAACGAATTGGAATCTCAGTTTTCTCTTCAAAGCCTGTAAACCATGATTGGAGTATGATGTCATTGTCACTCGAAACAGCTTCACTCGAAACAGCGCGTTGTCGAGCAAACAATACACCTTTTTTTTTTTTTTTTTTTTTTTAATTTACTTTCGGAAATAAAATGGTGCTGAAAAAAACGAAAAAAAACTTTAAAATAGGGAAATGGGTAGATTTTGAGATTTTTAAAGTAGCGCAGACTTCTTTCTACATTTTTATACGTAATTTTGATATACTTGAAGCGGATAGCACAAACTGTGCAGATGTTCTTTCGCTTTTTTTTTTTCTCTAAAGAGTAATGGCAGTAAGTTTTATCTTCTAGTGGTTGTCCGGAATCGTTATGAGTGAATGATTGATTCAGTGATAAGCGTATGATCAATTCAAAAAATTACAAAATCTTCAATATTCTCATTAGTAGTTACGTACAATCCCGGCGGTCATTTTGACGAAACAATTTTTGCTTCAAATGTGCTGGCAAACTGTTGCCAAACATCAG